>MQRK01196714.1:311-13055 GCA_001938485.1 Girardia tigrina | reverse complement strand
GGCAGTCGGCACTACGTATATTCTTTGTTTTACGTGACGATAGCAATCAGCAAATTTTGAATCATTTGCAGAAAACGTATGGCAAAATATGCCCTACTCGGACCACAATCTGTGATCGAATTAACCAGTTCAAACATGCCTACCAATCAGTATTTGATGATGAAAAAGTTGGTCTTGTTTGTGAAATTTTTGATCAAAAGAAAAGAAGAACAGATTCTTGCGAGAGAGAATAAAATAAAAATATATATAAATCATTAATCAATGAGTAAACATGAGATAGGATAATGTGTAAATAGAAATAGTTTTTGGCTATTTATTATTTTAATCAACATTTCAAGCACTTTATACGGTAAGAGATTTACTCTTAGGATAGATCATAAAGCAATAACATTCATACTTACAACAAAAAAACCGATTAAATCTCAATTCCAAACATGGATCAATTATTTAACAGTTTTGGCATCAATATGCTGTACAGAAAAGGAGCCAGTCATACTAAAGCAGATTATATATCACTTAGCAAATGTGAAAATTGCTCCCAGTTCAAAATGAATCATGAAGAAGCACAAAAAGGTAATTTAAAGACTAAAATATTAGCTCCGATGATAGAATACAATGGTGAGAAATGGTAACTAAATGATGAAGAAATCGAAAACATCAAAGAAGATGTTGAGAAACAAAATACGACAAAGTTTCGGATAGAAAACGATGTTATTTTCACAAATGAGAGTTAAATATGGATACCATATATCAAACAGAGTTAGTTCATTATTGGAACGCATAAATTATTATGCCATGCTGGATTTTAAAAGGTTTATGATTATATTAGACATAACTTTGATAAGATGAAAATATAAGAAATTACAAAACAAATTGTAGAATCTTTTGAGGCCTGTCAAAAACGTAAAGTAGTGACTACGAGATCAAAAGAAACTATAATTAAGCAAAGCACTAATTTCCCATTTGAGTCAATACGTCTCAATTTTTGTGGACCATTCAAACAGAAATTTCAAGGTAAATAAATATATTTTAGCTATTATAGATCAATTTATTCGATATATTTCTTTAAATGCTGTGGTCAAACATGATGAAAAGATAACTGCTGATATACTTTTTCATCGATGGATATTAAAATATGGTGCACATCTAGTAATGTATTTATATTGTAGAAAATCGTTCCAATCCAAAGTTATGAAGGAGCTAGCAGAACGTTATAAAATTCATATACAATATTCAATCCCATATCATCATAACACCAATGGGTTTATCGAAAGACAATTTAGGACAATTCGAGATTTTATATCTTCTGTAAAAGATAAAAATGGAAAAACTTGGGTCGACTTATTACCAGAAGTTGAATATTTCTAAAATGCCACAACACAAAAGTCAATCGAAGAGTCCAGCAGAAGTCGTATTTGGTTTCCCGATAAATAGGCAATGGAATAGTAATAAAAAGATAGAAAGAAATCGTGAAGATATTTTAAATACCGTTTGACAAAATCAAAGTAAAATTGCATATGATAATAGTAAACGGAGAAATGTTGGAGAACATGTTCTAGTAAAAGTTGAAAAGAGAAGTAATAAAGATGATAACCGTTACGAGGGGCCGATGAAAATTCATAATAAGCGACATGACAGAAGCTATGAATTATAAGATAAAGACAAAAAATTATTGGTGAGGAATAAAGAGTGGTTGAAACCTTTTAAAATGAAGCGGATGAGAGATATTATAAAATTAAATTTAAATTAATTAAATAAAATATAACGCAATCGAAAAATTTAGAATATTTATAAATTTGTATTATATAACTATTACGGGGTCGAGAACAGAGTTAACCTTTGACTCTCCTTTTATTCGGTATATAATCGATAAATGTGTGTTTGTAGTTTAGTTTATTAAATATATTTTAGTGCAGAGCCTTTGTCTTCTAACAAGAGTGTTGTGTAAAGCACTGTTTATATTGTCGCGTTGCCATAAAATCAATGTCTAAGTAGTAGTTTCAATCACCTTATCGAGAAGTTTTAATTATCATAATTGTTAGGAATTAAAAATGCTATGAAAATTTTTAAAGGTTATATTAAATATGTACAAATTAAAATTTTAAAATAATTAAATATGTAACGTTTGAAAAAATAAAATTACTAAAATTAAGAAAATCAATTAAATTGCTAATAATAAAAATGTTTTGAGAGTTTTTAATATAATATAAAAAGTAAAATGTATAATTTTTATGTGACACGATTTTAAAAAAAATAATAAAATTAAATGAAACGATTAAACATTTTAAAATGCTATCGTAATTTAAAATTGATTTATAAAATTAATGAAAAAATCAAATATGAATATTTATAAGTATTTTTATTTAAATCGGTTTAAGATTTATAAAACAAATTGTTTCTCAAAAAATAAGTTTGTTTAAATATTAGATTTAAACATTTTTGGTGTGGTATAATAAAAGTTTTGATGTCAGAAATATCTTATAATAATAATTCCGACGATGTTCCTAGAACCTCTAATAATGATATCCAGCAATTGATATATTTTTTAATGGGTGAATTTTGTTATTAATAAAATACTTTTATTCGGATTGAAGTTTTATATATGTTCATTATTGTTATTATTTATGATTTCGGCTTTAAAAAGTATTTTTATATTTTATGTTCACAGAAAAATTTTATTAATTAATACGAAATTGCATTTATTAGATTAGATCGACAATTTATAAAGAAGATTACTTATCAAATATTAGAGGGAATAAACTTTTGTCATCACAGAAATGTAAGTTAAACTTTATTTAACAATAGCAAATCTTGAATATTTTTATTATAAAAATAAAATGTCCATTTAAATTTTTAAATATTAATTTTCAGTTTATAAACACTTTTTTATAAAGTTGTTCAATGATATATTATTTAATTGAATCGAGTAAAGTGATGCTATAGTACCCACATTCACCTATTAAAATTTCCTCCACAGCATGCGCAGACCGATTACAACATTTTGTAGCAGAATTTAAATTTCTCTAATCTATACTTATTACGTATCGTTCATCCGAAGTGAAAATCAAGAAAAAATCAAAAAAATTAATTAACTAAATATTCATCAATTGTAATGGACAAGATCACAAAATGTCGCTTATAACGTATTCATAATGATAGTTTCCGCAAAGATAAAAATGGTGGCATTCTTTTAACGTTTTCTACCTTGTCAGACTTATTTCGTTATTATTCAACTTAACATGATATCTGATATTGCAAGGATAGTGTAATTAAGTTTTTAGAGCTTTGAAGGAAAATTGAACCGGATGAAATAATGCGGAAACTAAGCAAGACATAACATAGAGGCCCTCTTTCAATCTACAACTTAAAAATGGATTAAAGAATTTAAGTACGACAGAACGAATGTGAACAATAGAGACGAGCGGTAGACCTCGAGGGATGGGTGGAGAAAGTTAGAAAAAAAACTTTAGAATATTTTGTGAAATAAACGTAAAACGACGAAGGAACAAGTGGTAAATGCCTTAAACAACAGATATGAAACAGTACATAACAGGCTGTATTCCATAGAAGTAAGAAAGTTATCTTTGACATTTGTATTTTACTTTCTCAACGTGATGATTTAGGAGATGTAACTTAAGTACTGTCAAGAAAACCTAAACATTCATACTGAAATCGATGATTGATTCCTGAATAATATCAAGACAGAGGAAGAAAAAATCATTCACTATCTACATTCCAAAAGAAAAAATATTAAAAAAAATAAAAGGTCTGAGGAAAAGTATGTTCTCGGAAATCATGGAGTGGATTTTCTTAGCAGAGAAAGGGGATTATGATTATTTTTTACTCGCCTTTTATTTACATCAGTGGTTCCCAAAGTGGTCACTACGGACCCCAAAGGGGTCCATGGGATCATCCAGGGGTCCTTGCAAAATTAAAATTGATTGGGGGGTCCCTGAACAACCTCAAGGGGTCCTCACAAGGTTTAATGTAAAATAAAAAATTGTGACACATTAATTTATATTGAAGATAAAATAAATTTATAATTTATATTTTTACTTCCGAAGTAAAATATAAATATAGACTATTGTATAAAATACAAGTAATAACAGACAGGTTTATACAGGAACGCAATAGAGTCGATACTTGTACCAACTAGTTTATAATATGAACTATAAAGGACTGGCTCATCTAATCTGCAATTTAGTTCTCTCTTATGCTTGATGTGAAGCGCATACTACAAAATTTCCTAGTCTTGGACAAAAAGAAGTATATTTTTTTGTAATATAAACTATTAATATACAAATGAACTAAAGCTAGCCAAGTGATTAAACTTAAAAAATAATAATTTAAAATAACTAGGCGAGCTTTCCTCAATTGTATATTAAATATTATAGAAAAGAAAAAAATAATAATGAGGAGGCAAGAACTCATCAGGGAAACATATAAGAGAGATGACGATGGACTGCGTGCTTCTTCTTACATTTAATGATCGCGAAGTCTGGAAAGCCGCACACTATTGAAGAAGATCTTATTCTACCAGCTGTAAGAAAAGTAATACGCACTGTGTTTCACAGACCAGCTTTTGATATTATAAAAAGAATTCCACTGAGTACTGATACTGCATGAAGAAGGATCGACGAAACTGCTCAGAGTGTAGAAAACTCTTTATGTAATTATTTAAAAACATCTGAATTCTCCATACAGCCTGATGAGTCAATACTACCAGGAAACGAAGCTTTACTTTAAATTATGTAAGATTTGTAAAAGAAGAAAAAAATTACCAAAATTGTTATTTCCTAAATGTTTGAAAACTTCTACGAAAGGTAAAACGTTTTTTACTAAATTAAAAGGATTTTTCGATACGCTTAACTAATATCATCTCCATAGCTTCTGATGGTGCTCCGATGCTTTTTGAGATACTTGAAATAAGCTATAGCTAATATACTATCGGTACGTTGTGTCATTCATCGACATCATTTGGTCACAAAAAAACTTAGTGAACGTTTGCATGAATTACTAAATTATGTCATTAGAACAGTTAATAAAAAGCAAAAGGAATGTCTTAAATGAGAGATCATTTGCTCAATTTTGTTTGGAAAATGATGATGACTATAATTGTTTACTACTTAACACAGATGTACGTTGTTTATCTAAAAGTGCATGTTTGGATCGCTTCTATTCGCTCTTTGATTCAGTGTAATAATGCTTGGAGAGTAAAGACAATGATTTGCCAAAATTTAATCATTTCAAAAAATGACATTCTCATATGACTGATCTATTTGCCACATTTAACTAAACTAATTTGAAACTACAAGGGAAAACATTAAATTTAATCAAAAGTAATCAAAGATAAAAATGTTTTCAGTTTCCAAATCTTTCAAAATTGCAAAACAGAGATGAAGATTTGTTTTCTTATTGTCAACACTTAATCAAAGATGTGAAGACATTTTTCATTCGCATATTCTCTACGGGGTGTTGAACCCTGTTGCAAGTTTACAAACTCAGAGCACAAATGCTGATGAATACATATTAATGCAACTAATACATACTAATGCATACTAATGGAGCACCTTATTGAATTATCCACAAAATCTTCGAGCAAAATTATACTAACAAAATTAACAGTGTTCCAGCAAATTTTTGCACTGTTAATTTTGTTCAAACTCTGTTGATTTGTCACGATATTTCTCGAACAAGATTTTTATTATATTAAATAAAGATTGTTTCATTTTGCATTTCCCAATTGATATTCTTGTTTGATATTAGATTTATTTAAACGTTCATTTCGATTGACTTGATGAATAAAGTGATATAATAAAAAATAATGACAAAAATGATCATAATCTCCTCAATCAATTTAAAATATCACTGGGTCCTGCACAATGAGACCGAGCTTTCAGATTATCCACTGCGTGCCTCTGCTACCACCGTCCGGTGAACTACCGGTGCTACCACCGTCTTGGGGGAACTCGGGGATGGAATTGAACACAGGGTCTTTGAGAAAGTTTTGAATATGAAATGGGGTCCGAATGCAAGTTGTGACTAAGAAAAGGGGTCCGTTTGCCAAAAAAAGTTTGGAAACCACTGATTTAAATAGATTTCACTGATAAAGCCACCAAAATCAATGGCGAATACTACACACTTGTTGTAGAAGAAGCCCATAAGAAAAAGCAAAAAAACATGGGTAGATACTTTCATTATTTCATGACAACGTGTCCGCTCATAAATCTGTTGTAACCCAGCCTATTGCTCAGCAAAGTTGCATTGTGGAGCTTTCTCATCTTACCTACAACCAGGATCTTGTTACATGTTATTTCATCCTGTTCTTCCACCTTAAGAAACATCTCAAAAGGAAATGATTTTCTGGTAAAGAAGAAGTGATACAAGATGCTACCTCATTCCTTAGTGAAAAGTCATCTCACTGGTATAGAATAGCCTACTCCGACCTAGGCAGAAAATCAAATTAGTGGGTTAAGGATGAATTGGAAAAGTAAGTTGTTCCCATAACCTCTATGACATGCCTAAATGTACACTAATTTTTGACTTCATTGCTCGCTTTTGGAGATTTAGTCTATGGATGTTTAGATATCACAACGTATGTAATCTTCTAATATTCAAATCATAACAATTCTTAGTTTAAGAGTTTGAAAAATGCGACATTGTAAATCAATTAAAAATATACTATCTAAATGATTTATCAGTCATTTTTTGCTGAAAAACAAATTTGCGATTAGCTCCTGAGGAGATATTAATTTTTGTCTATGTACCATAACTTAATGAATTTTGGTATTTTTTTGCAATAAAAACATTTTTAATTTCTTATTAATTAAAGTTCAATTGGTTAAATCTTTTTCATTAAGAATTCTCAACAAAACTATTGATTTTCTTAATTTGGGTTTTCCCATCCTTTTCCACAATGTTCTCGTAATAAAAAAACAACTTTTTGATGGTTTAAGGTGCTGAAACAACGTTATCTAAATCAGCAATGGTCGCTGAACTAGTGGGTCAAAAGTTTTCTTGTCAAACCGAATAGTTCAGAAATCCACAGTAATTCCACAGTATTGGTTGTGGGTTCAGAACATGACTCGGCACTATTTTTCCGCAATCAATTAATCTCGATCGACCACGAAATTCTGGAATGTTGAATTATCTTTACCCTCATTTTGAAGAAAACAAAGCGCGAGTAATATGAATCATAAAAATTCATATTCGACACAACACTTTTATTATTTAAACAAAAACTGTAGGTTTCTCAATTTGTACACAGTTTAGAAAAAGATTAAATATCTAAAAAATAAAAATACAAAAAAATCAAAAATAAGGAAAATAAGAATTTATGCAATGAAAGAAAGATTGATTAGTTTTAAAGTTAAATTGAATGTCATAGATAAATTATTTAAGATTTTGGTGATTGATGACTGAACAGGTTTTATTACAACGATTGCAAAACGAGATGGTTGTCGACCGTAAAGCAACGCAATACACAGTGGCGCTATAGTGATGCACTATAAAGTGCTCCTCTTAACCGGCCAGTCATTTTGTCATCCTGATTGTCTCGATCGGGCAACGCGTTTGAGTTATGCACCCGAAATATTGACTCCAAATCAATCACACTGTTCAAAATAGCTTTCGAATCAGAGTCAAACTTCAGAAATCGGTACAGCCGTATAAATGATGATACCCTAGTTTGAATTGGACTCTGATTTGCGAATATCCAACAAATTTCCCTCTCAGATTTTTAATATAAAATCAATAAATATGGTTTTGAAAAAGTATTTTTATGTTTTACTGTTTGAGAACCTTTTTCTACTTTTATGTTATTGCCTTAAATATATAAAACATTCAAGAATCTTAAGTGACAAAATTTATAATAAAATTTAGTGTATACATCGGGATATAAAACCAGAAAATATTTTGATTTCGAAGGAGGAACAAGTCAAATTATGCGATTTCGGGTTTGCTAGAATAATAAGTAAGAAAACTTTTATTTATGTATTATGCTTTTCGGTATCATATTAAATTTCTTTGCTTTTGCATCATGTATTATCAAATAAGTCATTATTTATCTTTATTAAAAAATTTAAAACTTTCAAATTTACAATAATTTTAAATTTCAATTTTACTGATTTTTTCATTAGAAGAGACTTATTTCATTCACAGTAATTTACTAGTTTTATTCTTTTGGCAATCTTGAGATATTATACAACATATGAGCTTAGTACTTTGATAATTCACTCAAATTGGATTTGATTTTCATGTTGTAAGAATTATGTAGGGTTTTAGAATTTAATCAAAAATATTCTCAGAATGTCTAATACCTGATATAAAAACATCAAAAGTTTTAGATAAGAACAGATATATAATGCAAGGTGGGCCTCCCATCTCTATTATAGTATTTAGTTTAAAATATCTTTCAAATAACCGTTAAACCTTCTACAAAATGTCAACCTTTCGCTTCCGAGCCTTTTCGCACTCCTGTTAGAGACTAATAATCACGGACCTTATATTCATGAATGACCATACCTTCAGATGTGGTTGTGGATTTCATGCATCCAAAAAGGATATCTGAATAATTCTCGTACACGTATATCTTTAATTCTGAACTTCAAGTATGTTTCGGTATTCGTCTCCAACATTTCTACCTCAATGGCATTGGGATGTCCCGTCGGTCGTAGATTGTCAGAAATTGGTTTTCCTCGTATTATTCTCTTTTTTTCTCTTAGTATCTGAGTCTATGTTTGGATCTTATTTTCTCTTAACTCGTGGTAGTTTCTTAGGTAGCGTACTCTCGATTGAATGACAGTTCTTCTTCAAGTGTCTATTTAATTCTTTCTATTACACGAATTCCTAAAAAAAGTTCGATTCTGAAAGCGTGAATAGCTTGTTCTTAGTCTGATGAGTTTTTCCTGATCATTCAGTAAATGCCCCAGTATGCGTTAATTGCATATCTGTAAATTAATTCTGTATTTCATTCGGAGATAAATACTGCAATGCTGGTTTCTCGAAACAAGAACTCCATATCAATTCTTATGCTAGGTGCAACTCAACTCCTTTCCGAGTATTGAGCCTGAGGCTCTTTAGGAGGCTTGGAACGATGATGGTTCTCAACGGTCACTCCTCCAATGTTGGGATCCATGCCTTAGTTCCGCCTGCTCGAAAATGCAACGACGTCATTACAACACCCTTCACCAAGATAATTATCACTTTTCTTATTACTGCTAGGAAGATTCATCACCTATGATAATACTTTCAAGAAAACCAGGTGTGTAAAAGCTGATTTTCTAGTCGGTGCAGCATTTGGTCTTTAGTTGTTTTTAGTTAAGTGTCAACTTTGGTAAAATTTGCTCGCATAATTTTCTCAACCCCAATTTTTTTGTTAGAATTATATACAGAGACGATGTCCTCAAATTGACTTTATCAGTAATAATTTGTACAGCAGTGAATCGGCGATAGAAAGCACAAAATTTTCAATATTATCTTCAACAATGGAGATTTTAAATTATCCTGACCTTGCATCATCTTTGCAGTCTTCACTAAAACACTTGATCGAGTGGCAATGAGCTTTTTTCTTGAAAGCTTCAACTACTTAAGCAGTCGTTAACATTTCATGAATTTCCTGTGAGTTTCTACAATTTGACAAAAGAATTAATGTTTAGTCGTCGTTATATCTGTTCATTAATTTTCATCATTTACTAAAGAAAAATAACAGAAAGATAATCGTAACCTTTATTATATAATTGCCAAGATGACCTCATCAGTCGCAAACGCTTCTGGGTGTCCCTTGCGAACTGCCTAGCTAGTATGTTTAGACAAGCATTACTTCAAAGCATACCGGTAACTCATTTCGCGTATTTATTGGACAGATTGTGCAAATCATAGTTTTTTGTAACAATTTAAAATTAAAAAAATATATTTCCATCATCATTTTTCAATCAACAACATCACTGAAAGTCAAATTTGTACGTAAGTAGAGCTTTCATTGTGTTGTTGGATACATCTTGTAAGGTGTTCCTTGAATCTGCATTTTTAATTTGTTATGGAAAATCTCAAGAATTAAAATACTGAATGGAAGCTCTGGAAATTTGAAAAAAAACGATATAAAATAAAAGATTTTGCATTTCTTTTGTTTTAAATATACATTAATATTATCTATTTTGACTATTATCTTTTCGTATATATTACTGTTTTAATACAGATCCAGGAGGAAATTATACAGATTATGTAGCCACAAGATGGTACAGATCACCAGAATTATTAGTTGGTGATACTCAATATGGACCTCCTGTAGATATTTGGGCTATCGGGTGTGTATTTGTTGAAATACTTTCTGGGAGAGAATTGTGGGGTGGACGATCAGATGTAGATCAATTATATGAAATTATGAAGTCATTAGGTTGGTTATTAATTAAATAGGATTGCTTTACTACTACGACTTATTTTTACTTTTAAATGTTTTGTATTTATAATAAAAACTACAAAAAATGTATTATATTTTAGAGGACATAATATACTTCGCTAATTACACAAGGCAACAAAACTTTACGAAATGGCTGTTTCATTTGAATTTTCGATATTTCTATAACAATTCCAAGACGCTAAATCCGAATATGACATTGGTTTGACCTAGCTATAAGTTTTCTTTAAAAATCCTTATTACTAAAGCTTACATCAAATGCAAAAAGCTTATATAGTGAAAGCAGCTTATAGTGGCCACAGTCGTCCAGCCAGATTTGGCCACTATAACCGGCTGGCCTTTATATCCGAGGTTCTGTTTATAAGTCAAAGTCAACGCCAGAGCATGCATTAAAGGTTGTTGCAAGTACAGTGCGTACATCAAGGCGGCCATTCTTAAGCAGTGGATACTATAAGCGGCTTTCACTGTATAATAATAACGTAATAATAACGTTTTGTAATGCCTTAATTAGAAAGAAAAGTAAAAATGTTATATTAGAAAATATCTTACATTTCAAAAGTGTGTAGTGGATTTATTTTTTTCTTTTATGACTTATCGTATCTCAATGAATTTCATATGTATTCTCCCTCCATGGCCTCATTTCATCGTTTCTGATACGTTTCTCCATCATCTGTATGTCCTGATGTATGTCCTCTCTCCATATAGTTCACTAATATCACCTAGATTTTCTGGAAAGAAATCAAGATGTGAGTACAGATAGTGGAGTTTGAAGGATATTCTACATCCAAAGATTTGATAGCTGACAAGCAGTTCTGCCACAAGATTATTGTAGTTTTGAACTTTTTGCTACCCAGAATACCATTAAAAACAGTCCGGAATGCAATCAATGCTCTTCTTTCTGTCCGTGTCATTTTTTTCTTGTAGAGTTTCTGATGCAAACATGTTTTTCACGTGTGGACCAATAAATACACCGGCCTCAACTTTAGCATCAGAAATTTTGTAGAACATTGACCTTATTTCCTTTAAACATTCACTGTTATGATCTTGTGCAGGGAAGAACTGCTTAATTAATCCCAGTTTAATATATAGTGAAGGAAAAATAATTTTTGACAGGAACCAGAAACGCCGGACATTTCGACGCCACCATTTCGACGCGGGGACATTACGACGCTTGGACGTTTTGTAGCCAGAAATTAGGATTTTGGGGCATAAAATTAAATAATTTGTTATGAATTAGGAATTTTAGGAATAAAATGAAATAATTTGAAATGAATTAGGAATTTTGGCCTGTTTTCAATGGCTGTCAAACGTAAATTAAGAGACACAACTTGCTAAAATAGCGGAATTGTATATTTATAGAAGTTTGTTTATGTGAATAGAATTGCAATTCTAGTTAAAACATTGGAAACGGAACATGTCACAAACTTATTGATCCATCCACATATAAATAAAATTTTGATTAAAAATTATAAATAATTATTAATATATTTTAATAACTACTTCAACAATATTTTTAATATAAACACAAAATAGTTTAGAAAATATACTTTTATTTAATCCATAACAAAGTTGTATGCAATTCCTCGTAAAAATTCTAGTATTTCTCTATTTTTGAAGTCATTGACGACGTACAAAATTCGTTCATCAGCTAAAGTATACTTTTTTTTCGTTTTGGTGTATGCTGATCTCCTCGAAGAAATTGTTCATATAATTGATCAACTGATTTTTGGATCATATGCAATCCATCTATGAACTTCCAAAGAGAAGGATGGTCTGCCCCGAATTCTCTATACAATTTTCTGTGGACAGCTTCGGCAAAGTTATTGGCCCTACATTCATTATTTATTGTTCTCAAATAACACGACCAAATGACCGGGTCGAAAAGAGCCTGGCAGCGTACATTATTACGCAGCATTCTTCCAATATAATAATCTTCAATGTAATCTAAAATAGGAGTAAATTCTTGACTTAAACTATTACTCAAGACTCCAAATGATGTTGAAGTAGTTTTAAAAATATATTAATAATTATTTATATTTTTTAATCAAAATTTTATTTATATGTGAATGGATCAATAAATCTGTGGCCTGTTCCGTTTCCTGCGTTTTAACTAGAATTGCAATTCTATTCACATAAACAAACTTCTATAAATATACAAATTCCGCTATTTTTAGCAAGTTGTGTCTCTTAATTTATGTTTGACAGTCATTGAAAGCAGACTAAAATTTTTAATTCATTTCAAATTATTTCATTTTATTCCTAAAATTCCTAATTCATTACAAATTATTTCATTTAACTCCCAAAAATCCTAATTTCTGGCGTCGAAATGT
>MQRK01196706.1:51310-64751 GCA_001938485.1 Girardia tigrina | reverse complement strand
TGCAAAAAATTACTACAAAATTCAATGAATGAACGTTGGATGAAACGTGTAGTAACATGTGACGAAAAATGGATCTATTTCTCAAATCCAAATAAAGAAAACCAGTGGTTGGATCCCTGACAAGAAGCATATCCCATCGCAAAACGAGATCGTTTCTCAAAAAAGGTCATGTTGTGCGTCTGGTGGAACTTTGAGGGAGTGATACACTTTGAACTCGTTGCAAACAATAGAGCTATTAACGCTGAACTCTACACTGATCAACTAGATCGAATGTATANCGCTTTAGGTAAAAAATATCCGGCATTGATAAACCGAAAGCAGGTGATACTGCAACAAGACAACGCATCTCCCCACACCACTGCTTTGACACGTCGTAAAATAGAGGAACTCGAAGCTATCGAACTTCTACCACATCCTGCCTACAGTCCTGATTTTGCGCCTTCGGATTTTCATCTTTTCCGAGCTATGTCGCATTTTTTGAAGGGAAGGAGCTTTTCCGATATCGACGACGTCGATAATGGGTGTCGAGAATTTTTTGACAGAATGTTTAATGAATATGAAAGTGATTTATTGAATCCTATTTTGAAATATGATCTCCGCATCACTAATGTTAATGTAATATAAATAACTTGGTTATGACATGTTTTCATTATTTTAACACTTTTCTAGCTTTTTAAAGTATGACTGATGCTGGAAATCGAGTGGTTTTAAATGTTGGAGGCATTCGTCATGAAACATACAAAGCTACTTTGAAAAAAATTCCCGCTACTAGACTTTCAAAATTGACCGAAGCTCTGGCCAACTATGATCCAATTTTAAATGAGTATTTTTTCGACAGACATCCCAATGTTTTCTCCCAAATTCTTAACTATTATCGAACAGGGAAACTTCACTATCCAAATGACGTTTGTGGTCCTTTGTTTGAGGAAGAACTCGATTTTTGGGGTCTTGATTCGAATCAAGTAATTTTTTTATTATATTAATTGTTTTATAAGTATTCAATAGATAATTTACTAATTTATCTTCCAAATTGGTTATGATTAACAAAACACAATAATTTAACATATTAGTAGAATACGTCTCCGAGATTAATAAAACTAATGAATATTTAATAGCCGTTCAAGAATCAATCTTACTTTATGGGACACAAAAAAATACAGTTCTAATTTTAGTTTTGTCTTGATACAACTTTTTATAACTAGTAATAATATTTTTGAAGACAGAACAAAAAAGTTCTGTTATTTTTTTTTAAAGATTTACTCTTTTATTTTTCTCTCAGTTAATTTTATTGTATTATTATTGCAATTTTTTGAAGTTTTACTTTTACGACATCTATATGTCATCTCCATACCCTGTAAGTTTATAAGAACAATTAAGATATTCGAGTGTAATTCGATCACAGCTTCTCTCTCTTGTTATGTTGGGAGATCCTTTTACTCATTGTTTGATTGTAAGAAGGGGGTAATGTGATGAAGAATGTAATTGTTATGATATTGATTTGTCGATATCCAAACATAAATCACAATCAAGTTACAACGAAATGCAGTAACACAGAATCCGATCAAGACTTTAGTTGATCATGTCGATGTTCATAGTTATACATTACGTATATAAATATATATAAATTTATATTATATATATATATATATATATATATATATATTATATATTTATATATTTAATATATGATTAAAGCTTTTTTATATAATTATTGGACATGTTTCGATGTTTACATACATCATCATCAGCAATTTTCGGATGTTTAGTATATGAATATTGAATTGTTTGAATAATACAATTTTAACAGATATATTTACTTTAAAAGGTAACGAAAATATTAATTATTATTATTTATCAAAGTATTATGACGATTTGTCTCTCCGATGTACGAGTTTTGACAATTAAATTTATATACCAGATTAGCTTGCAAATCACAAACTGTTTTCGATTTGTTTGAGAGAAAACTTTGAACTTAGGATGTGACAGAGACTACTTTAGCACTACTTATTGTTCTACAAATACTCTTCTTAAACGCTCTAAATCCTTCAGAATATGGAATTTTAATGATTTGTTTGTATTCTTCAGAGACAAATCGTCATCTCAAAACCCGGATTAGCGAGCACTCGCAAATGAGTCGATCGAGTAAGGTTCTTGATCATTGGTTATGTTGTAAGGATAGAACCTCATCCATTTCAAAAGATGAGTTTTCTGTTCTACAAAAGGGTTTTTATTCACATTACGAACGACAGTTTTGTGAATCTCTACTAATAAGACACTACAACCCATCAAGTAACATTCAGAATGGGCAAAGTAAGGTTATTTCAATACTTAAAATTTTTAAGTAAAATATTTTTGCCATTATTACCCAATAATACTTTGATAAATAATAATAATTAATTTTTTCGTTACCTTTTAAAGTAAATATATCTGTTAAAATTGTATTATTCAAACTATTCAATATTCATATACTAAATATCCAAAAATTGCTGATGATGATGTATGTAAACATCGAAACATGTCCAATAATTATATAAAAAAGCTTTAAGATATAAATATATATAAATACAAGAGAATCACGAGGAAAATGTTTCAATAAAGAGTACTCTGTGATCTTTAAACTTTCAAAACAACCCATAAATTGTAAAACATTTTACAAAGTTTCTTCATTCCAGACAATGGCTTGCTGTTCTAATTTGTGATCATTATATTCTATGTTTGTTCCTAAATAAAACAGATTTCCATTTAATGATTGTCTATTCTAATATGGTCTGAAGTTTGTGATCGAGTCAAACTTTGTTCTCTAATCTTTTTTGAAAATTTGAGTGACTCCAATAAATAGAAAGTCAGTACTTTTTTTCACAAAATCAATTCTCAAAACAAATTTTGTTTATATAATTATGTTGTTTATTCGGGGGCTCTGTGACGCATATTTTTAAGGAGCATAATATTTAATATGATTTAAATAGATTAAAATAACTAAATAGTTTGTAAAAATATTAATTTTATTATTTTAACGTAGGAAATTTTGTAAAAGGAATTGTGGGAAAAATAAATTTATATACGTGATTGAGCTTGTTGTTCATTATTTTCCATTGCGATCACTTTTTTGCGTGTATTAACAAACAAAATACATTTGAAAATCATTAATTATGTGGTAGTTTCGGATCCGAACACAAAAACAGAGTTTTAGAAAACGTGGAAAAATATGCGAACACCGTACTCGGGATCTTCACACAATTAGGAGATTTGAAGATGTTAAAAAAATTTCAATTGTCAGCGATATGGCGCCCAGGTAAAGAAGAGGAAAGTGAAAACAACGCGATTTCTCTGTGTTCATCATGACAATTCGGATTCCCTCCAGTCAACTGCAGAAATAAGAGTGATAAAAGAAAAGAATGTGTCTTGGAGAACGCTTTGAATTGGTTAAAAATCGATTCAATCAATAAGCTCAAATTTGAATCAAATGAAGACACGTCAAACGAATCGAAAAACTAGGACAATCGATAATTTCAACGACATGAAGTCGGGGCCGGAGTTAGATTTAGTGAGTGTGGACTCGGTGTCGACGATCGGTTGATTAACTACCCATTTTGTAATGCAGAACATTTTAGTAAAGATGGGAGTAAATATCTTGTTCATACATGGCCTGATAATCAAAGAACCGCGCATATTTGTCTCATATTGCTGGTCTTGCTTCAAACAGTTCTGCTTCCCCGATATCTTCTGTCCGCACTGTGGTAGCTCTAATCTCGACAAAGTGCCTGCTAAGATCAATCAGGACGGACAAAATAAGCTCTTTCTCAAGCAAATATTTCCAACCGAATTTGCAACACACAATTTTTTCGATTCACACTCCAAAAGAAGACCAACCCACTCTTCCTGATAATTTTAAGCTTTAAAAATTGCTCATTTTCTTGTACCGCAAGTCACTAAAATGACAAAGCGTTTTTAAAACCAAAAATCAAGGTGGGTCGAGAAACAGTGTCGAAAGCACAGACAAAAGAGCAATCTGATGTTTTAGATTAAAAAATATATAAGCTTTTTTTGTGTTTCTCCCACTATCGTCCCAGTGTCTCCGCGGTCTTAGCATCAGGGCTCCGCGGCTGCGCCGCGTCCAAACTCTTGCCATCAACACTCATTATGCGACTTCTCAATCCTACTCATCAGTAAACAAAACCCATAACCATAAATTTCCAATAATTCAATTCTTAAAATATATAAATTTACCGTATTTTCCGTTATCTATACAAAATGTTAAATTTGGTCAAAATATGAACTGTGAATCCTGTACTGGGTTTATTACCCTATTATATAACTTGGCAAACATTACTCCGCCATGATCACAATAAAGCATATCTTTATATGTTATATTTAAGTACCCCGATGATGATTTATTTGCATTATGAAGCGCATTCACCACCTCGCAACTTTCCGACTCACGGAACTCAAACAGGTTTCCCCTTATAACGAGAAGAAATTTCCACAAGTTTGCTGATTGGTGGAGCAATGGATTTGGAGCTAAAGTTCTCCCCAATTGCCTTTGTTGACTGTGTGGTGACAAGTTCCGTCGTTTTGTATGACGATAAGAGAATATATACATAGTAATGAACGTAGCCGTTAAGGCGTGGGTGCACTCAATTACGCACAAGTATTTATGACTCGTTTTTGAATATTTTTGAGTGTCTCAGTTGGCAAGGAACCTGATGGTGCCTATTTCCTCTCCAGGTATGTATGGCCGTTGGCTCCAATGTTTTACTAGGTTTTTATTTTTAGGTGTCCACACACCCTCTTCACCCAGGTGGCTCTCGGGGAGGGAACCGGTTTAGTTGCCATCCTTCCAACAATGGGACAAGTATTACAGGTTTACATGGTATCTGTAGCATACAGTTAGTCTTACCTGACTAGTATTCAATGGCGCCGCAATTTTCCTATCGATCACCAGTATAAATACTAACGCGGCCGTTGGTTGCTTAACTTTGGAGATCGGATGAGATCCGGCGTACCCAACTGCGACCACTAACCTCTTCATTTGTACTAGTCTTCCTTTTATCTTCTCGTCAAAAATGTTTAAAATGAGAAATAATTAGTAGCATAAACATAATGTAATTTTTAAAATCAAAACTTTCATCAAATTATATTGTGATCAATTTCGACGGAACAACCGTCAACGTTCTTTACGATTATGTTCCAGAATCCGTTTACAGAGATGACGATATTCTCTCTGATGTATATGGCGTCACACCCCTTACATTTACATTGATAAACTAAATATAATCGCAGGGAAAGTGATAAGTCGATTTATAACCTACTTTTAAGAGGGAGAATACTAATAAATAAACGTTCAAAATTATTATTACAAAACCTAAATTGTAATTATCAATTTTATCAAAATATCATGAAGAAATTTTATTTTAATGAGATCATATAATACAGAATATAATATATTTATAAATTACAATATAGAATAATGATAAGCTGTAAATAACATAATAAATTATAAATTAATGAATTGCTAAGTATTCTGAAAACTTCATCACAACACCCTTGTTTCTTCTAATCCAGCTCCATCTAAATATTCAACGACACCTGCGTTAATAAAAAAGGAGATACGGAGCTGGGTCAGCAATCTTCTGAATCTTCATGATCATCGAGAATTTCTTCTGACATACCTCAAAGCTTCGGCTTCTATCAAATTTTTCCTAGTGATCCAAAATAATCCTCACGTCGTTCATTCTACCCGGAGAGCTTGTAATCTGGAATAACTTAAACAACAATTAACAATTTATTATTAAAAACGCTCCCTAATTCGAAAACCGATCACACTGAATATTCAAACAAAAATTCATTTCATTTTTCCATTTTCCTTTTTTTCCACAAAATTAAATATTTAATATACAATATTATCATTATAGAAAAATTTAGTTATTTTTTTAAATATCGTTTCCTTCGTACATAAATGAAGCAATCTTGAACTATTTAAACTGATAAAACTTAAATTTTTCATTTGAAAAAATTATAAAACTTATTTTTTTTAATTGAACCTTGTTAATTTGATCTCAGTCAATATTAATAAAAAATTCTGAAAATCTACAGAAACAATATAACTTTCATAATAAAATAATATATTTTGCAATTATTAATTAATTAAAAAAACAAAGCTTTTTTAATTAAATTATATATTTGAACAGTCATTAATATTTCTTAAATTCGTTGCAAATTGTACAGGCAAAAATATTAAAAAAACAGTTTTTAATTAAATATAAATTCATTAAAGAAATTATTATATTTTAAATTTTCAATTAATATTTTATGCAGAATATTACTAAACAGAAAGTATTAATTTTTAGTTTTTTTAATTCTACATTCTTCCTTGAATTTTATTCATGATATAATATTTATAAAACATTACTTCTCCTTTTTCCCCTTTCTCATTTTTAGGATTTATTTTTTTTCAGTAAAATAATTAATTAATATATGTTTATAAAAAAATATTTTGATCAAATCTTTATTTTATTATTTTTTTAAATTTTATATTGTATTTAATTTTTTAATTTAAAAACTATTATAAACATAAACTGTCTTCAAATATGTTATATTAATTTTTGTATTTATTTATTATATAACTTTATTTTAAATATTGTATTTTCTTTTGAATAATCATTTTATTAAACTGCATTAAAATTTAATATTTATTATTATATTTATTTTTTTTCTATTTTTATTTAATTTTAAAGTTTAATAAATTATGTTAAAATATTTTCCGGTTTTTATATTTCATTTGTTTTCAAATCTATTTTATTTATTAATTTTATTAGTTTAAATTTAATCAGCTTTTTTAAAATCTATTTAAATTTTAATATTTTATGCAGAATATTACTAAAAAGAGAGTTTTAATTTTTAGTTTTTTAATTCTACATTCTTCCTTGAATTTTATTCATGATATAAAACATTACATCTCTGAAAAAAAATCTATTTTTTTAAATTTTATCTAAAACATTTTTAAAAATTATTAATATTGAAACTTTATACCACATTTTATCGTTTTTACTTATTTTACAATATATTTTTTTGCTTTTATAATTAAATCTTAATTTAAAATTTTTTTTATCTTTAATTCAAAAATTAAAACGATACTTAAAATCCGATAGGGATTTAATTGTTCGAAATTGTCTTTCCACTATCCCATTTGTATTATGATGACATGGACTTGAATAGAATATCTCGACTTTGAACCTTTTAACTGTATCCTTGAACAAAGCCGATTCAAATGTTTTTCCTCTGTCAACATGGATTTCCTTTGGAGGTCCGAATTTCCATATCCATCTGTCCAGTATCCCTCTACGAACTGTTTTTTTTATCTTGACTAGCAATTGCATTCAGGCTAATATATCTACTGAATTGGTCTACTATGGCAAGTACGTATTGATATCCGTTTATGTTTCTTTTGAATGGTCCACAGAAGTCCATGTATATTTTCTAAAAAGGTTCATCTGCCGACAATTTCATATGTTTTTCTTTCGTTTTAGCTGTTAATGTCTTTCTTTTTTGACAATTTAAACAACTTTGGACTACTTCTTTAATGAAATTCCTCATATTTTCCATGTCCCAAATCTTCTCGAAGATAGTTATAGACTTTTTTACTATCAGCATGGCATAACAGCTTGTGCATCCCTTCAATAAAATCTGTTCGTTTTTCATTTGGGATCCAGTATTTTTTTGTCCTGAGTTGCCACGATGTCATTTTTTAGTGTCCATTTCCTCGTTTTCCCTTTTCTTATATCTTCAACAATTTGTTTTATTTCTTCATTATTATTTTGTTATTTGAAACCCTCCGACTCTTCGTTCAATGCATGAATTCTCGTCTTGATCTTTCCTTTCTTGGCTTCTTCATGCATCGTCTGACATTGGCTACACAATTCGCAAGAATTTCTAGACATCGCGTCAGCATTTGAATGTTTCTCACCTTTCCGATATTCTATTTTCATGTCAAGACCACTAAGAAAATTTATCCATGTTTGAAACCGTGGTGTAATAGCGTTTTTCGTAGTCATCATAAAAGTGTAATCATCAATAACCAAGTTCATGTTTATTCATTTCATGGGAACCATATTGGTGTCTTAATCATTCTTTCTTTTAATTTTTGAAAAGCTTCATCACATTCTTCAGTCCAAAGCAGTTTTTTATCCTTGCTCTTACCACATAAGCCTTCTAAAACCTTTGCATATCTAGCGTATCATTTATGAATTTCCTGTAGTAATTCGTCAAACCCAAAAAGCTTCTTAAATGTTTGATACATGATGGGTTTTGAAATTTTCTAATTGCATCAATCTTTGTTTTATCTGTCTCAATACCTTCTTTACTTATGACATATCCTAAAAAGTTCGTTTTTTCTACTAAGAATTGACATTTCTCTGGATTTATTCTCAAACCGGATTCTTTAATTTTCTCAAATATGTTATGTATTCTTTGAAGTTGTTCTTCTCTATCTTTTGCAAAAATCAAGATATCATCCAAATATACGACTGCTTCTTTCCAATTCAAATCTCCTAGAACTTTCACCATTAATTCTTGAAAGGTAGCTGAGCCGCTGCAATTCCAAAAGGCATTCTTTTAAAACAATATTGACCATTCTTTGTTGAAAACGCAGTTTTAATCTTTGAATCTTCTTCTAATTCAACCTGATAATATGTATTTCCCAGATCGATTGTACTAAAATATTTTGCTCCATTCAACGTGTTTAACATGTCATCCACATTTGGCATGGGGAATGCCGGTCTTACCGTAATTTTATTTAACTGTCGAAAATTGACACATACTCGGATGTCTTGTTTTTCTTTTTTCCATACACACACCAGATGGAAGTTCAATGGAGAACTACACTTTTCAATTATACCATTTTCTTCAAAATTTCTAATGACATCATCTAGTTTCTCTTCAAAATGTTGTGGTAATCGATAAGGCTTCACTAATACTGGTTCTCCATGAGTTTCTATTTTGTGTTTCGTTAAGGAAGTTTTCCCAACATCCCACTTGTCAGCCATGAATATTTATTTATATTCTGTTAATAGTCTCATTAGTTCGTTGTCAACTTTTGTGTTAAATATTTCTTTAATTCTCTTTAGTCTGTCATCATCTGTTAGACTAGCACTAATCATCCATATGTCACTTGAATCTATAGTTTCCTTCTTTAGTTTTATTCCAAATTTGTCCAAAAAGTCAACTCCTGCTATCATTTCTGGATTGAGTTCTTTGACTACATAAAACTCTATAATTTTTTGTACTCCTTCAATTATTACGTTTAATTTAACAATTCCATAATTTATAAGTTCTGAATCATTTGCACAATGAATGCGTTTACTCGTTTTCTTTATCTGAACATCTTTCATACTTTTAAGTATATCTGCTTTAACAACATTTACTTTGGCACCGGTACCCAAAAGACATTCAACATTCATATTCTTTGTATTAAATTCAATGCTTGGTCTCCCATTCAATTTGTCATATCTAATATTAAGCTTTGATATTTTCAACATTTCTTTCTGTTTCAACTTTTGCTATTTTGTCTTTATCTCCTTATCAAAACAGTATGTTTCAAATTCTTCTTTCCAACAATCTAATTCACAAACTTCGAGAGAGGTATCTTCCAACACACAATCACACATACAGTTATACATACCATTACATACACAATCACATACACACACATTTTTACTTTTTAGTGAAGCACACTGATCACCTCTCCTTGTGATCGTGCATCCTCGTTTCCCTGGTCTTTGTCGTATACTTGTCTATTATCTGTAAACATTCTTTGCCTCGAGTTTCATTCATTTGATCGTGTTTCTTCATATTCGTTGTAATCGTTTTCATCATGCATTTCTGCAATATCATATCTTCGATTTTGATGCCTCTGTTGATTTCGTGGGTTATTTAAAAAACGATAGGGATTCTTGAAAAGGAATAAATAATATATATGTGGATGAATTGTTGTTAAAAGCCTTTTGCATCTGTAATTTGCAAAAGTGACTCAATTAGAACCCGTCTATTATAATATTTGGTCTATTTTAATTATTATTCACTATTGCAACAAAATCTGCGCCAAACAACGAGAGAATTAGCAGAGAAGCTTAATATGTCACAATCAACTGTTTGCTACCACCTACAGAAATTGGGGAAAATAAGCAAACTGAGACAATGGGTACCCCGTAATTTAAGTGAACACAATAAAGCGGATAGGATGTTGATTGCCACATGTCTCCTCTCAAGAGAAAAAATGAATTTTTTTTCAAGAATAATGTCACAGGTGATGAAAAAGGGGTCACTTCGCCCAAAAGAGGTAGAGTCTTGATAAAGGCCGACCACCTCTATCGGATCCTAAAGCGAACATTCATGGGAAGAAAACTTTGTTGTGTGTATGGTGGGGTGACCAAGATTTCATTCACTATGAGTTTTTAAACAGGAATGAAACTGTTACTGCAGATATGTATGTTAAACAACTGCAAAGAGTACACGAAAAACTTTTGGAGACATGCCCTGCACTCGCCAACCGTAAAAACGTCCTTCTGTTGCACAATTATGCAAGACCACATGGTGACTCAAGAAAAAATTCTCGAACATGGCTGGTCTGTTTTACCTCATCCACCATACTTTCTGGACATTGCTCCGACAGATTATCATCTTTTCTACTCCTTGCCGAATTTCTCAAATGGAAATATTTTTTGATTCAGACCAGGCACTGAATGAGGCTGCCCTTGGCTTCTTCCACTCTAAACCGGCCATGTTTTACGAAGAAAAAATCAATAAGTTAAAAACAAGAAACAAATAAGGGAGATTACATTCTAAATTAGTTTCTTTTGTAATTGAAAAATAAATGTATGAAACTAAACGGAAGTTATTCATGACTCAACCTAATAAAAACTTTAATCCTAAAGTATCATATAAAGTAGTGATTTGGTAGATTTTTCTCATATACGTTCGCTTGAAAAATGTTGACAAGCAAAAATATCATCTCCCTGCTAATATATGTTTTAAAAGTAGCATCAGATTACATATATTACCATTACTTATGATTAATTAACATTAAGATTACTTATTAAGAACTCTAGCATGATTACTAACATTTTTATTAATATCACAATTCAAATTGAATCTAGGGCAACTTTCAACAAAACGTTCACCTGTTTACATCGAAGTAAAGGCAAACCTTTTTTGGAAGGAGAATTTCTAAAAACATGTTTGATGGATGCATGTAAAATAAAAATTAATTTTGAAAATGTTAATTTTTCCCGTCATACTATTACAATGCGAATTGAAATTATTAATGAGAATCTAAATACCAAGTTACTAAATTTTATATAAGACATCATTTCTGGAATAGCTTTGGATGGAATCTGTGATATTAAAGATACTGATTAATTAATTATTTTCTAATCGCAATAACAAACAATTTTGATATGAAAGAAGAGTTATTAGCAATACATTTTTAATATAGTACAACAAATATATTTAGGTAAATAATATCAAGTTTGTTTAACGTCTTTAATGCTTAAAAGCATTATTTTCTGTAAACTTTAAAAAAAATGTACCAGTCAGTGGAATTTGGCAGCGTTATTCGAGTTTTCCTCTGGGAGGAGCAATGTGTTTGACGAAGAAAGAAGTGGGAGCGCTTAAGAAATTCCTGATGAAATATTGGAATTTGTATCGATAATTGTTAAAGAGAGACGAATCACTCAGAGAGAGCTGTCAAACAGAAATAATGTGAACCAGAAAACTGTGCAGAATATGCTGGGGGACATTGGAGTAAGAAAATTGTGAGTCAATTTTCGAATGGGCATCTCCTTCGCAAGATCTCAACCCAATAGAACATCTTTGTGAATATGTTGGAAGAGAGTTGATTGTTTTTAAGGCATCAAATGAGTAGGAATTATTCGAAAAAATCAACTGCATTCCAATTGATGTTTGCATCAATCTAGTGGACAGTATGCCTCGCCGGTACCAGGCAGTAATCAAGTCAAAGGGATATCCAACAAAATATTGATTATATTTTATTTTTCGAACATTACTGTATAGTTCTAGTCACCATTTTCCTGTATATGCAGAAATATAATTTTAATAACACTGTCCTAATCATTTTAAGTAGTAAAATGATCTTTTTTTGTTTCGAATTATGAAAATAGTTAAAGTTGTATAAAAAAGGATTTATGAATTTGGAAATACCGATAAAAAATGAACAAAACAATATTTAAATTGTTAATATTATTAAGTCCTTTAAGCAATATTTTTTTAAAAAAAAACATTTAAACTAAAATGTTGTCGGTATCATTTTGAGCGCTACTGAAGAATATAAATTTTAACTTTTATTCAATTTAGCAAAAACGTTTTTTTTATTAATTAAATATTAACGTCGAACAAACAGGAGATTATATTTGGTACATTTTATATTTGCTAATTTTTTGATTAACTCTAATTACGATTTTATCTTAAATGGATTGAAAAAAAAACATTCATTATTTCATTCCAATTAAAAGTTGAAGCTCTTTGAGTTTCTGTTGTCTTATGTTGGCAGGATACTGTATTTTATTATATAGTTTTGATTAAAATGATCCTTATTATTTGTATTATTGTATAATTAATTGTACAGAGGAAGCAGTAAATTCCCTTCATGCTTTCTACAAAATAAGTAAACCTTTTCCCTAAATGGAGGAAGAAAAATAATTAGAGAAAAATCAATGAAATTTTATTCAATGATAATAATAATCGTTATTATTCATTTTAGAAGAGACATTAAATATTCTCTCTCTACCTTCGCCTTTTTCTTCAGTTTGAGTTTATATTTTTTGACTTAGTTCTGCATAATATAATATTAAATACTTTATAAATATAATTCCTGAATGTCAATCTTTTACCAATATATCAATGATTCATATTACGTAGATTATATTTTATTAAATTAGTTATTTATTATTATAGGTAGAACCGTGTTGTTGGATGACGTACACTTTACATCGAAGCACTCAGGATATTTTAACAACGCTTGACAAAGTGGACATAGATTCCGACAAAATGAGCGAAGAAGATTTATATAAAAAATTCGGATTGTTGGACAGATTTCAAGACAATGAAATGTCACTTTGGCAAAGAAACCAACCAAAGCTTTGGCAAACAATGGAAGAGCCGTATTCTTCCAAATTAGCAAAGGTTATAAATTGATATATTATCTTTGATTTAATTTTTTTATTTCTATCATAAATATTGTATTTAACGTCTTATAAAATTATAAAATAAAATAAAATGCATGTTATAATTTATGGTTAAGCCTAACGGTTTGGATATCAATAATGGTTTTGTCAGCAAAATAACACTTTTTCAAGGATATTTATGTCTTTAGTCATGTATTTTTCAATTCTTTTTATTAGCTTACTTTATATATATATATATATATATA
>MQRK01196706.1:23320-51269 GCA_001938485.1 Girardia tigrina | reverse complement strand
TGTGTGTGTGTGTGTATCCATGGAATTTAGGAACCTGTTTTTGAAGGCCTTTTACTCAATCGATTTTCTTCAAACTTTGCACACTTGCTCATTCTCGATGACAATAAATGATCGTAAAATATGATCGAAAAAAACTTTTTAAAGTCCCAAAATGGGAAAAAAAACCAGAAAATTTGGAGTTCCCGAACAACAATAATTTCCTGATATCTACTTATAAATTATAAGTAGTTTATATTATTTTTTATTGTGTTTTTTATAATTTAATTTTTTTAAATTTTAAAAACTTTTTTTGCAAAGTAGAGTTCTGTCTGCATAAAGAATGGATATAAAAAAATTAATTTTTTGATTTACTAGTTTTAATTAAAGTAATTATATTGGGATTCATTTAATTTTACCTCTTCAATTTCATGGTTTTTGGAAATTGATATTAAAATTAAAAAAAATTAAAGAGGGAAGAATGACAATTTAAATATTGGGATAAAATTCACAGATCTTAAAATAATTATAAAGTTTAAATGAAAAGTTAAAATTACAATTAAAGTTAAATTTTTTATATTAATAGAGTCGATGTATTAGGTTGTCAAGTATAAAATTTTTAGGCATGATTACAATAATTTAAAATAGTTATATTTCGACAATGACTTAACATTTCGTTACTCAATTTTTTTGTTTGATTGCTTCATATCAATAAACGTCAATTTAAATTATTAATACCGTATTACTTCGATTTAACGCCGCCCTCTTATAAACACCGCATTAAAGAATACGATTATACAATCAATCATATTTTATAATATAATATATCTAAAAGTACGATTGTGTTTCCAGCACCAGTATAATTTTATTATTTGAAGTCGTTGCGCAGTTGTTGTTTTACTACGGAGGACGAAATTATGACGCTCCATAAATTTTTCTATCCATCCAAGGCTTGCTTTGACGTTGGGGTCGTTGGTTAGAGCAATAGCCTTGCTGCATATAAATTTGCGTGTAACTCGATGATAGAGTGAGCGCTCATCTAAAATCCATTGTCGTATTTTAATTTCCATTTCTTCATTATTAACTTTACGATATCGCCAGGAAGATCTTGTCGTTTTGAGGCTTTGCATACTCCAATTGACGCATACAGATATGAAAACTTACCAGTGGCTTCCTGTTGTCTCCACTCACGAATCCGTTTTTCGTCAACATGAAGCTGCGCTGCTGCTAGACGATTTCTTTTCGTTTTTGCTAGGTCTACAGCTCTGTTTGAAAGCTTGGTCATAAGATCGTTTGCTCGGCATTCTTTTCTATAAAAAATAAGCGAATATATTGTTTATTTTTAAACAAATTATTATTTTTTTGAATAAAGGTTTTTTAATTTTAATTTTTTATTTTCTGAAATAAACGCCGCCGTCGAATAAACACCGCCTTCGATTTAACGCCGCACCTTCGATTCAGCATTTGAAATAAACGCCGCGACGTTAAATCGAAGTAATACGGTAACTTGTTTTATTGGTCAGTGTTTTAAAAATTTTTAATTTTTTTAAATTTTACCTATTTTTAATTTTACGTAAAACATAATATATATCTATTATATAATTACTTATTAATATTCTTATTTATTATTTAATTATTATATTACATATCATTATTATGTATCATGTATCATATTATTATATACCACCTAAATAATAATTATTATATTCACCTTAACGAAATTAAGTTGTTAAGATTATTTAAAATTTTATATTCAAATGTGCATCGATTAATCGATCACATAATTATATAAGATTAAATTATTAGTTTTTTTCTGTTATCGAGTTTATCGAACCTCCTCTAACTGAATTCATTGAAACTATTACTGAAATTACAAAAATTATTCTTAATCCTAGAAGACATCCGAAGAACCAAAAACATTTTGAAATTTTACTGAAAGTACGTTGAAAACATACTGAAAACGTTTCGCATTGGAATTGTAATTACATCAATGTCTGACATTACATCAATCAAAAATAACTCAAAAATCCTCAAAAACACGAAAATATTCCGATATTTATCAGATTCTATTTATCAAAGAAAACTACAAACCAATTACCGATTTCCACACTGAGACCGTATCCTACTGTAAATTAAATTATCTACTGACTAATCCTCTATGATTCACTTTTTTCTGTTTATTCTTGATCATTCGTTTGTCATCCTTCTTTTCCCTCCGTCTGTTTAATTACGTTACAATTATATTCTGTTTAAAGTCATTGTTGTATTTTATTTATTTATATAATTTCTCTAGTTATAAAACTAATTTTTTAAATTAAAAAAAAGAAATAATAAATTAGGTATTCGTATTTATTTTTTAATATCTTTATGTATAAAAAAGTTTGTGAAAAACAAAATTGTTACTTGAAAATTTGTTAAAAAATATGTTATTGTGTAATAATAATAAAATTTTGGATAATGTCAATTTTCGTTTCTTCTTTAAATCAAGATTTGAAAAAATCCTCTCGAATCTTACAATTTATTAAATTAATTTATAATTTATTAAAATTTATAAGAAATTTAAAGAAAATAAAATTAATGTACCTCTGTCAATGGAAAACTTATAATTTTTTTTAAGTAACATTATTTCATAATAGAAATGTTTAAAAGGAACTTTCATGCAATACAAAAATAAAACATTTATGAATTCATCACCTTAAATTTAAGTTAATTATTATTATTATTATTATTATTATTATTATTATTATTACTGCTATTGTATGTAAAGTATGTCCTCACCGATAAAAGTGAGTACATTTAGTGAAGGATTAAGCTTATTATTATATTACAAAATTGTTTTTTTTAACTTAAATTTTTTTTTCATAAACAATAACTTTAATCTCACTGATTGAATTTTCGGTTTTCCAATTGTTTTACATAATTGCTCAGTTGCTGTAGATCGTGATTTATTCTAAATTACTTTTTAAGCAAATTACTTATGAAATTTCATTAATTAAAACTTCACGAGCTTTCTTCTTTTAATTAATTTTTGTCATATTACGTTATAAATAAATTGCTTGCTTTCCTTTAGGAGAGTGTAAAAAATAATTTTGTTTATCTTTTTAATTAAAAGGACTTAGTCTTAATGATGGCTGTTGCAAATAATAATTATTATAATCATTTCATAAACTTGCTGTATGATTTATACATTGTCTAAAAACGTATCTTAAATAAGTAATCATCTTACAGTACTGACCAGTCTGTCTTCCTTTTTAATACAGAACATTTTCAACATTAAAATAAGTATACATCTTTTCATAAAAAATGGTTTACTATCAAAATGTTGTAAATCAAAATGCCGTTATTCATTTGTCACACTCCAAAATGTCGTAATTCAAAAGTCGTAATTGTATTTTAGAGGAAGTAAAAATAATAGTAAATAATAATAATAGTAAAAATAGTAAAAATTCATAAAAAACAGAAAATAAACAGAATAGAACTTATTTTATCAGGTAAATCAAGATTAGCTGCATATAACGAGTATTTATAAAGTAAAAAGAAGTTTTTTAGAAAAGAAAACCTATTGAAGATTCTCTGATTATACTTGCAGAGCTCAAATTTTGTCGGAAGATAAAATTATAAAAATACTAATGAGATAAATGCCTGAGACAAAAATAAAAGAGCTCAAGAGAAGGAAATCAAGAATATTTGGAAGAAGTGTAAAATCAGAATATTTATTGGCCTTATGTTTCTTTAGTTATGGTGAGCTCTCCCGAAAGTGACGGGTGTAAAGGCAAAATCTAGACATTTTTTCAATCCCAAAAAATACAAATAAATGTCTAATGAAGGCAAAACCTTTTTTGCAAATGAACAGGACAAGTAGAACATGAAATACACATTAAACAAGAGACAATGGTCCATTATGGTACATACATGTTATTCGGTCTCTGACAGTCCTAAAATCATTGCTCAAATGCGACATGTCCATTTCCTCCAATGATTTCTTCACCTAACGCTCTAACGGCATGATCTTTGTAACCTCCTAACCTCCCTTGTAAACTTCGGATATAAAATTGGCCAAAACATTATCCACTGGATGACATTATGTTGGGTGTCTTTGGCTAAAATTGGATATGATGTCACTGCAACAGTTGCAGTGTGGAATTCGCGTAATGTACTGATGCAAGGTCTGGCCAGAACATAACATTGCTCTCTCGGTACTCCTTCTCAATAAAGCACACCCGTGCAGTGTTAATGCTAGGGTCGTGATAGATTTTTGCATTGATACTATTATGGCGTTCAAGAAACACGGGTTCACTAACCTTTTCATCCTCTGAAACACAGATCCAAACCATCAACTGAATGGGGAACTTCTTTTCAACTTGATATTTCAATATAGGGGGTTTGTTTTGGATGTCCGAGTTGTAAAAGTCATGATGATCAGATTTGAGTTTGAAATAACACTCGTCATCCATGAAAATCATTTTTCCTCGAAATCATTTTTTTATGACTAAATGTTTTGTAATCAACACATGGAACAATCAGAATTGTTTACCTCTTTTCTTAACATTCCATTCTTACTTTAAGTATATTATTAATTCAATTTTAAAATATCCAGATTTTGCCTTTATACCCGTTATTATTAATTCTTTTCCTTCTAGGCCGTTCTTTTCACAATTTGAAGTCCATGTCGGAGAAATAATTTAAGTGATCTTGACTTATTTTTTCAAAGCGTCTTCCTACAACAATTGATTGCCAGAGATTTTTATAATATGAAAGTGATAATTTGCTAGTTTTTGCTTAATATTTTATCATCTTCAGAACACATATTTCGAAATGGTATATTTAGTGTTGGTCCACTTGAATTTAATTTTTACACATTACATGGATTAATTATTGATAATCCCACTGTACCTTTTGTTTTTGCATTGAGAAAGGATGTATCAACTGGTTATTTTTGCGAAATATCCAGTGAAGTTTGTCTAGTGATGAAATCTGTTTTTGCACTTACATCGCTGTCTAGAGATTTTTAAATCAACGTTTATGGTCTAAAACAGTTGAGAACAGTCTTAAAACATTATATCAAACTGATTTTATATTTTTTAATTAGATAACATGTCTTTCATTGGAGAATCAGTTATAATATCTTCTTTTTACCAAGAATGTCTTACAGTGACTTTGCAACAGAGGCACATTATGTTGTAAGGTGTTTTGAGTTCAGATATATTGCTAGAACAAATGATACAAGACGTCCGACCTTTTCACGTTTTGGAATTGTTGTCTAAGAACATTGAATATTTTTCCATACAAACAATATACTGGAAGTGTGGGACAACGCCTTTTATTAAATTGTCAATAGTAAGTCATACCCTTCTATTAGTAGATGGTTTTTGATGATTTTATCAGTTTTTAGCTATATAGCTGCTTTTGCCGATTGTAAAAAAAGCAATATAAATAAGTTTATAATCAAAATATTTCATCTATAGCATATTATTTTCAAATGTCTAAAAGATAAACTATTTAAATAACTTTGCTTGTTTAGTATATTTTTTGGAAAAGTTTTAGTATTTTAGTTTGCTACTTTTAATTATCGTATAATAATAATGTTGTATTAATAATTTTGTAAGTTTATGTCATTTATTTGTGAAATAGTTTTGTTTCATTTTTAAGGTTTTTTATTTTTGTGTTGTGTCTTGCATTGAGATCTTTTGCATTGATATTCAATTTTATATTTATAGCATCCAATGGTTTAATCAAACAATTTATTTAATATTTATCCTGTATGGAATGTAAGAAATAAGAATTATATATATATATATATATTATTAAATACTTATTTAAGAAATTTAACTTTTTCTTAAAAATTTAATTAACAATTTACATTTTTTTCGAAAATTAATAATAAAAACCAATTCTAATAAACATTTTATCAACATTAACAAGTTTAAAGAAACATTCATATACAAACGATAATTTCACCAATAAATTTACATCATTTGATTCAGTTTCATAAATCGGCAATTCTGCGCTCCTTTTGTTCGGAGCAGTTAAAATGGCACTCGAGTTCCTCCCACCAGAACTTGAACTAAACGAAAACTCATCTTGATTCTTGAACAGATTGAATATGTCTTTTTTTGATAAAATTTTCAATTAATGTAATATGTTATTAGAGAAATCATTTTCTGTTGTACGTTCCCGAGAAAATAGTCCTAGAAGCAGGATAAAGAGATTTTCGACTTGTGACGGTGTAAGTCTTAATTAAAATTCATTTTCAAGAAAAGTAGGTTCAACTTAATGAGGGTTTCATCTGGAGAAGTGTTATAATCTAGATGTTTTTTGTGTATAATGACGGTTTTTTATCTATTCGTCTCTTACATTTTTTTGATTAAGGAAGAGATGTATCACGAAATAAATTGAAAATAAAAAATCACTTTAACTAATAACGTATTTGAAATGTAAAATGGTACAAAGATTTCAGTACCAAGTACACATTCTTGAGTTAATGATTGGAGGATGATAGAACAAATTGGAAAATTTAAAATAAACAAATTATTTTGTTATTTGTATTACGAAATGTTTTTTGTTCATTTTATAAATTTAAATAAAAATAAAATAATATTTTTCTTTTTTATTCAAAGAACAAACATTTATATTTGAGACAATTAGAAAATCAATAACATTCATAATTTGGCTTAGAGAATCTATTTACTTTTTACTCTTTCAATTTATTTATAAATGTTAAAAAATAAAAAATTTCAATCTTAAAAATATTTCTAAAAAGACAAATATCTCGACTTAAAAAATAATATTTTTATATAAAATAATAAATCAATAAAATTCTGGATATTGTTAATTTAATACTTGAAAAAAGGTTTTTATAATTTGTTCTAGGCCAGAGGGGCGCAATTTGTGGCCGTATGGCCGTATGGGGCCGAGTGAGGAACGTTTTCGGCCGTGGAGAAGAGTATGAATTTAATCATTAAATTAAATTTTTAAACATTAATTAAAATTTAAATATTAAATTTTAATGTATAAAGCGGTCATAAATATCAAATGTTTGTGCATTCTCATGGCTTATGGTAGGCAATAGCGTCTTGACTGTGTTTGGGCCCACATTTGCGGTAAGGCAGCTACACACGGCCAATTATCGCTTTGAAATTCATGCTGCCCTAGTTCTAGAAGACTTATTTCTTTGTGGCCGTCAACGACAAAAAGTTTGCGCACCCTTGTCCTAGGCTTACTTATGTGATAAAATTGAAGGTCGAATTATTTTAGTTTGTCCTAGTGTAATAGGTAAAGAAATTAGGAAAGTATTCAAATGAGATTAATTGGCCCTCTGGAAATGCCTCCACGCCTTTGGTTTTATGTTAAAGCTTGAAAAATGGCTTCCACAGATTAGGTAAAAACAAAAAATACAGGTTTGTTGATCTGCAATTGTTTAACGGTCTGAGTAATCAGTGATTCTTTCATTTATCGAATTGACTTCTGTGAAGACAAGGGTGGGACGTATAACAATCTCCAAAACTAGATTGATATTATGGCAGCTTGAGGAACGATTCTAAAGAAAGATATTTACCATTAACAAACATTGTATTTCAAAAATTAGTATTATTAGTTTAAACTTTTTTATCATAACATATATAAATAAGTAATAGAAAACTTTACATTATTTTTTATAAAATTAATTTTTTAAAGCTTTTTTTAAATTTGGTTACCATAACAAAAATTAATTTTAAAAAATTCAATAAAATAATTCAATAAATATTGTTGGGGTTTCAAAATATAAATTTAAATGTTTAATCAAAAAGTTTTGTAAAAAATTAATTAAAAAAATATATAAATATTTAAAAAATGACGATAATGAATTTTTAAAAGTCAAAAAAATTTCGTCAGAATATATTGTCATTAATTTCGACGGATCAACCGTCATCATCAGACTGAATTAACAATGATATACTCGCGTTTATATATCAAAGCAATGTTTATGTAATCATTATGTCATTTAAATCATGAAAATACTTTCAATAAAGTTGAAGAGGATGGTGTTTGTACATTGATTTTAGGATCAAAAGATTTGATCAACAATGCTTCACACATCACCCTCTCCCAGTAATTATCAAATTGTGAACACAAGTTCTTAAAATTACTTACATCAACTTTACTATTCAAACAGTTCTTCTTATGTTGAGCAATATTACTATCACTTTCCCTGCGATTATGTTCCTGAATCCGTTTAGATGACGACAAGTCTCTCCGATGTATGTGGCGTCACACCCATTACATTTATATTGATAAACTAAATTGGAACATAACCCATTTGGAGTGATAAATTTACTACTAAACAAACTTCCTATCTTACATGATCTAGATACAATTTTTAAATTTAATAAATTATTTTCATCATGTTTCAAAATAGATTTTTTGAATTTCCTGAAACCCTCAATGAAGGGAACAGTAAAAGAAACAGTCAAAAAAATAATTCTCTGTTAAAAATCAATAATTTTCGACTTACATTATTTTAATAAAATTTGTATAATATTTGTAAATATTTTTAGATTTGTTTTAGCTAACTAATTTTCAAGGTTAGAAAAAACTAGTATATAAACAATTATTATTTCAGTATTATTCACACAAAATTTCGGACAAAAATTATACTTGCAGATCCTACTAAAGTTTTTAAATTTCATCATGTATTACGGTAATCTTTTTTATTTAATTTTTGGTAACAAATCTAGTATCTTGTAAAGGAGAAAGATTGAAGTTTGACTTCCAGATATCGCTCGCTCTAAATTGATATTGATTTGTGTTGATTAAGTGTGCTTCAAACTATTGATTTAGCGATAAAGTTTCGATTTCAGTTTTGTACTTAATTTGTCATTTTCAAATAAAGTTTATTAAAAAGATTTGTGTTCATTCTTCATATATTATTGTTGGAAGAAACCTTTTGGTCGATTTGGAGTCAGATTAGCAATTTAATATAATCAAAGATAGAAACGAGTTTTAATTGTAATACCCAACAATATGTGACCAAAAAATTTGGCGCCAAAACATGTTACCAAAAAATGCTTGAGCAAAAGAAGCGACACCAAAAGGCATTGTATCCTAAATACATCTTTCCAACAGATTATTATCTCTTTTTTCCATTATCGAGTTACCTGACCAGCAAACACCTTAAAAAATATGCTGTTTTCAACATAAATAAAATCAGTTTTTGCTTTATTCCCGTGGAATGATCTCGCATATTTACCGGAAAACTGATTATCCTAACAGTTGGATATTGTAATGAATTAAACATTGTTTATCATAATAAACTAAGTTTTTTGAATCTGATGGAAAGATGTTCATAACTTTTTCCGGTACATAATAAACCCTTTCTTATGGTGTCGTAACATATTTTAAAAAAGTGAATTTATCTTACTCCTAGTTCACAATCAATATGGAAGATTGTCTAGTTAAAACATTTATCTATTTGGATTATTATAAAAGTATCAAAACCAGTGTAGAGAAAATTAATTCATTTTTAATTTTATCCTTAATAATAATTTTTAGATCCCATATACTTTCTAAATCTTACTTGATTACTTTACGGCGAACGGCGATTTGTAAAATGTAATTAGGACTATAAAATTGTAAATTTAATTATCATATATTTGATTGGAACGAAAGTCTTGTCCGATAGAAAATAATATTTATTTAACCAATAAAGACAATAAGAAAAATGGAAATATATGAAAAACAGCAATCGCCTGTATATCTAAAAAACAATGTTTCACGAAGAAATGTTTAGTTTAAATATAATATTAAATACTCTTTTAAATATTTTATTTATATCTTATAATTAAATAATTGCTTAAGATATCTAATCGTTTAAACAATATTTTTGAGTGGCATATTATATAGTTTGAGCAAATCGACTTTAAAAGGCTGACGTCTTTGTTGTGGAACGATAGAATGAATACTGTAGTAATTGCTTGGCACCGGTACTGCGTCTTAAATAAACTGACATTGCATAATTACAAAATTCATTGTTGGTAATTTCGCTGTTGGTGAAGAAGAGAGAGTGGGCAACCATTGTATAAATATGATGTCGAAGATCAAATCAAAGAATTTCTGACATACGAAAAGTATGCTGCATCTCGAAGTAGGGCAGAAGATCCTTCGCTGTATCACACAAAAGTACTTCGACACTTGCCCCAAAGGGAAACATAATACTTGTCACATTTTTCGTCAGATGAAAATAAAGCCGACATGGAAAAATATGTAGCGAATTGTTTGTCCTAAAGTGATAGAACGACTTTCTATCCCAACTAAGAACGGAGGATAAAGTGCAGATATATTGAAACAATGACGATCGATTTGATCACAACCAGTCTTTGTAAAGTGCTTGTGATCATCCAACAACATCAATTTGTCAATGTTTGACAGCACAAAAGAATTTGTGCATCTGAAAGGATTTCTCCTGCATACTGCCCTTAGTTGGAAAATCTCACAGATGAGAATCAAAAAAGAGATGTATGTTGAGTAGAAACAGTTTTGAAACGTTCCATTTTCTTCTTGATAACGTACAACGGAATATCACACGTTTAACTCAAAACAAACTCATTGAAAGCGGTTTTACATCAATACTGTGAGGGATAATTTGGAATGTTGTAAGTTTGTTGTTTGTATACTGTTTAGATTTGTGACTCTCCTACTCAGATGGGATTGATATGTTTATTGATTGATTATTTGAAATTAATTTAATGATATTAATTTTAAGTACTAATTAATTAAAGTTTGATAATTATGAATTTTAATAATATTTTCAGTAAATGATTTTAACTTATTAAATGTAATAAATTTTAAAAATTAATTTTTATTTAAAAAATTATGTAATGACTTTTATCCAATAAAAATTATGAGAAATTAAAATTTATTATTAAACTTTCCCATTCATTGTTTTTTAAGACTTGAATATATTAGCAAAAAAACTATATCAATCAAAGAATGATGACCAATGAGAATTGTTGTGAAGAAACTGTTTGTGTTGTCAATAAATGTTTGCATTCAAATTGTGATGCTGTTAATAAATACCACATCCACTATACTTCCTAGACCTCACTTCTTTAGTCTATTAAATGCTTTCTTCTATGAAAGACTCTTTTAGTGTGAAAACACATCACTCCTCTGAAGAGGTTGTGAGGATTTTGGAAGACTTTAAAATTTTTGAATTAAAGATAAAAAACATTTAAAATTAATTTTAAATTATAAAAGTATAAAATTGAATTTTTTTGTAAAATACCTGAAGATGATAAAACATGGTATAAAGTTACAATATTAATAATATTTAAAATTTTTTAGATAAAATTTAAAGTAATGAAACTTGTAATTAAATAAATTTAAAAAACAAATTAAATTTAAATTAATAAAATATGTAAATAAAATAGATTTAAAAACGAATTAAATATAAGATCTTAAAAATAGTTAAACAGAATTTAATACATTTTAAAATGTAAATACAATATGAAAACAACCTAAATATCATAAAAAATATTAAATTTTAACGACGTTCAATAAAATGTGTTTTCAAAAGAAAATACAATATTATATATATATATATATATATATATATGTGTGTGTGTGTGTGTGTAAAACTAAGTACTAAATTAATGTATAAAAAAATTTATTTTATAATTTAAATAGTTTTAAATTTAAAAGCAGTTTTATAAAAGTAATACAATATTAAAATTACGAAAATATTAAGTTTACATAAACTTATATTTACAAATTATTTTGATATTATTGGTTTGTGCAAGAAAAAATAATGATCGTTCCTCAGAAATTTACTGAGGCAAAAAAATTTCAATAATATGTTTATTGTTGTTAGAAAATAAAAGTGTTAAAAATGTTTTTTTCTGAATTTTCATTAAAACACAATCTCGAATCCAACAGAGGTGAAATGTGATTTGGAAAAAACGTTCCCTTTAAAACTTGCAAAATTCTATGATAAAGACAAAAAGTAATTTCCATAACGCTGGTAAAAGAGTGTGGCTTAGATTTACAGACGAATGATGTTTTTTTATATTTCTCAATTTACACATTTGCTTAATTGGTTAAATAAATATTATTTTCTATCAGACAAGACTTTCATTTCAATCATAAATCATCATAACACAAATATATTGAAGAAGGATAGGAATTCACGGGAATATAGTCATATTAAATTATAAATTTGTCAGAGAATAAATAATTATCAAATTAAAATATGATTCAAAAATAATTTTAACAAGTTTTTGTATTTTGTTCAGAAAAAAAGGTTGAACAAAAACCTTAAGCCAATATATATATATATATATATATATATATATATATATATATAATTTATAGATAGTCTGTTTAGTCTAATTTGTGTGGGAAATATAAAATAATTTATTACCATAAAACAAAGAATTATGCCGTAGTTTATTTTGTCAGTTACACGGAAAATAACACGAACTTCATTTGTTTTTACTCCAACTTCATCAGAAAGTTCACAGTATAAATAATTTTATTTTAATACTTATTTTTATATTAGAATTTTCAAGACATTATTACTTACAAGATAATTATATTTTGTATATAAAAATTTTATAATGCATTTTTATATAATGCATTTTTATGACAAAGAAAACTTATTCCACTTAATTTTTGTATACATAGAACCCAAATCAAAAAAAACTAGACGAAAAATAAAATATTTTAACTAGAGAAGTTTTATGTTTATTATTAATTTTTATGAGATGAAAGAAAAACTGTTTCTTTAAATTTTATTCCCTTTTCTTTTATTGTATGATAAATATTTTCTACTTCTTTTATTACCATAAGTTGTTGATGTTATTTATTATATGTTAATAAAATAATATTTAATAGAAACTGCCTAATTTTACAAGATGTGTGATTTCACAAAAAATCTAGAACAAAAAAATTATTATCTTTGTAGTATAAAATCTCAATAATTTCATATGTTTTAATTTAACAATTTTTTTTAAAACTTAGAAGCATTGTTAAGAACATTAAGACAATTTTCATATGAATTTTTATTACTGTAGTAATCGTTGTTTTATATCCAATAATATATTTATTTATTTCAAAATAACCATATTAGAGTATTTATCCTACAAATATTTAGTTGTTTTTTGTACCTATATCTCCTAGGAAGACCATTCATTAAGTTTTCTTTCTTCAGATTTTCTTGTGATCATGTCTACTAACAGTTATTTTTTTATTGTGGTTCAATTAATTTATTTTTTTGGTTCGCTTTTGTGATTTACAAAACGATGCTGTTTTATTTGTTTTTGTATTATTGTGGTTATGTTGTTATGTTTAATTGAATTTTGAGAATTATAAAAAATAATATAAAAAAATAATTACTTTGATACCTTAAAATTCAGCTGAAATAAATAAAAATTTAAGTTAAATTTAAAAGTTTGCTATTAAAATTAAATATTATTTAAACAAAAATATTTTTTTAATTTATTAAATTAAATATTTTTTGACTTACTTTTTATTTTTTATCGATTCATAATTTAAATCGATATCATTTTGATTTATTAATTTACTATTTATTAAGAACATTAATTGAGTTTCCTTTACATTTATTATTATCACAATTTGAATTGCCACTAGAACAATTCTCCGTCAAACTTGCGTAGCTCGTCATCGTTCTTGATTGATATTTTTTAATAATATTCTTTAACGTCTTATTATTCAAACAAATTTAAAATACAATTTAATCATTACAAAAATAATTTATACTATAAATTATAATTTAATTATTACAAAAWTTATTTATAATTGAAATTTAAAATAATTTTTATTTATTTTAAGAAATTATTATTAAAATATTATTTATGAAATATTAGTTTAATTTTAAAGTGATTATTTAACTTTTAATAATTGATTAAACAACTCGACGTTTTAAAATATTTAAAATATCAATCTTCCATCTGGATGGAAGAAACACAATCCTAAAACAACATACCAAACAACACACAATAATCACCATTCAAAAATATTCCTCAAACTTAATAAATATCAGTATATTTTTGTTCATTTTATATTTTTGAAAAGTAAAAGAAAATTTTTTTCGTATGATCCTACATATAAAACTATTATTTTTTTGCTATCATTCTAATCCCCGGAAATTTCTAATCAACGTCAATTATGCCGGATTTCGTTCTAAACAATTATTATTGTTTTAATGAAAATACTCGAAAATGAGAGAAGAAAGCAAGATACGCCAGACAATTTAAAAATCTATATACCACAATCACAATTTACAGGCTATCCTTTTACAAATTTCAAAACATTTTCAATTATTTCGAATTTTCCGTCTATTCGATTATCTAATCATTAGCTTCTCATTTCGTCTCATATTCATATTTGGGTTATTAATTTAGACATTTTACAAAGTACTTTTGAGTTCTGGTTAAGTGAATTGCAATTCCATATTGGTAAAAGTGTTGGTTTCGTTTTCTACGATAAAAAATCGGATAAGTTTATTTGTATTGATTGAACTTTTTTTGTGTTACCTTTGTTATTAATCCATAATATATTTCATTGATAGAGTCAAAACCTGTTATTCTAATTTTATAGTTATTTATAATATTTATTTTTGCCAAGCAACCTTTTTGGCCTCTGATAATATTCTATTATTTCGGATTGAAATTTACTATAATTAATATCACATTTAGAGTCATTAAAACTCTCAGAAGGTCTTTCCCGTTAGATATCGTTCTAATTCGTTTTTTATTTCTATTTTTAATAATGATTATTCGAAAAAATATTGTAAATCTTTGTAAAATATTTAATTTCTAAAAATATTAATTAAAAATAATCATTTTAACCATTTCTTAATAAAAACTCAAAATAATAAAAATGTTATCAAATTGTTAAAGATAAATTTAATTTAAATTTTATTAATTTTATCTATATTTATTTAAATGTTGTTCTCTTCTTAAAAAAATATTAAAGTTAATTTTAATTGTTAATTTTAAAAATATAAACTTATCAAATTATTATTTCAATTATGCCTGAATAGTAATCACTTAAAATTTACAAAAAATACAAATTTCCATCTGGGAGGGAGAATCACCATTCTAAATTCAACATACATCATCAATACATACACGCATTCATAGAATTTAAAATATTCCTCGCAATCATTAAATTAGAAATTTTAGTAAATATGAATTTATAAATCATTTGAGTACATTTCTTTTGCAGTTATTAGATAACATAGGATGAATCATAAAATGATTATGAGTCATTAAATGAGGAGAAACTAGCGTTAATTGATTTTGTAGAACATCAAGGCTAAAACAGGAAAAAGGTAAAATATGTGTTTAAAGAGTTTAATTTAACTATGATTAGAATAACTCAATCAATGATAATAAAAGATTGAAATGCATTTTTACAACTTGTTGTTTCGAATAAAAAGAATAAGAGATATCAGCTTTCAAGTACTAGAAAAAACATTTAAAAACAATGAATAAAAATTGTCTATTGTCTATACTTTTATGAATGAGAAAGTAGAAATATCAATGCTGAAATTGAATATTTCAAAGAAACAATAGATATTATCAAATTTGTTGTTGAATGCATTTAAAAAAGGCAGAATAATAAATTAAGAATTTTGAATGAAGAATCAGAATCAGTTGATTCTAAAGTTATTGATATGAATTTACCTAGACTGACTTAGAAAATCCATGAGTATTTATTAGACAATTTATTTAATTTGGACTAGACATCTTTGTTTATTAGAATGGAACCAAAGAAAGGTCTCACATGAGAAGAAATTTTTTGAAGAAAAAAACAAAGAACAAAAGATTGATTGTGTTGTAATTCTTCTGGGATTGAAAAATATAGTAATTTTATTATCACTATAATTAAATAAAAGCAAAAGTGATGACGGTGTGAGATTTAATTGTAATTGTAAAAATGCATAAAACTAAATTAAACTTACAATGTTTTTCACAACAACGTACAAAATTTCAGTCAAAACGTATTGAATTAAATATTATTTAATTACGAGATAGCAACGATGATTTGTGTTGCTAGTAAACAGTCAGCAGCAAAATGCTTCTGAAATCTGTTGAACAATTCTTTTGAACGAACGAATTTTTGCAATACAAAATACTCCATAAAAATAATCGTGTAATAGTTGGCAATTAATAACTTTATTTAATATTAAATTTATCGATTTTATGATCACTTAGCGATCATAGATCTTATAATTTTTAATTTTCGAGAATATATATAATTTTAAGAGGACTTTTCTTTTTTTAAGTTACTTATAATATAAAACTAATATCTTCACAATAAGTATTTCTGTTTTTTTTAATAATTCTAAGCAGTTTCATTTTAATTAATCTTGGTTTCAAGTAATTCTCTTTCTTGATTTAAAAGAATATCAAGATTTTTTAATTCATTGTCGAATGAAGTATGACCAACCTGGATATCTCTACTTAATAATTCATTTAATTTACAATCGACATCCATGATGTTATTTAATATACACTTGTCATTATCCTGTCATTTATTGCAGTCATCGAGAGAAAGACATCCAATTTTATCTAATGACTTTAACTGATATTTCTGATGTTTTACCAGCACTTGTAGATTGATAAAAATTGATCCCATCGACAGAGATTTAGTGTACTCATCCTTATCGGTCTTTGACCCTTTGTTGCGACAATAAATTTATTCTACCTGTTTCCACTATCCTAAATTCTTGTGTGACGAAATAGGAAACTCGACCATCACTATAATGTGTCATAGTGTCGTAAGATGTGAATCAGAGTTCAAGAATTCCCTTTAAATTGTCTTCAAAAGTATTCAGCCAAAAGTCTCCCTCAAAACACAACATCCAATCCACAATCATGATCACGCAAACATGACTCAATAGACACAACCAAAAATAAATAAATAATTGACATTTATGACGACAAACAATGCGCCTACACAAGTTGACAATGAAAAATTAAACAACCGATATACACCACCGAAAACAACCAGACAATAATATATTTACCAAAGTTAATATATTATAAAAAAATGAACTCCACGGTACTAGAAACAATGGAAAAACTAGATTCTTTAAAATCTATGGATTAATTCTTGTTTTACAGAAAGGTGTGGATAAAAGCTTTTTAGACTTGCATAAAGAATTAGATCATACTAACACTGAATTATTATTACTGCTATCAAATAGAACATCTTTAATTCAACCTTTAGGTTCAGAAATTATTTTATTATTTAAAAGAAGGTAAAACATTTTTATAAAGTAATTTTATAGCAAATATCAAAATAATCCAGAATCTGCATTAAAACTGTCTTTATTAGAATATATTAGATCTGATTTTGATGTTGTAGGACGGTGTTTCTTCAGAAGTTATTAAAAATTGTTTGATCGATTATTTATTTTTAACTGGTATTCCACTATTTTCCATAATTTTCCTGTTAGATTTCCTGGTCATCTTGTCTATCGAAAAAAACTAATTCGATTGTGGGATCCAAAATGTTGTGGTTCCGAAAAATATAAATTAAATTTTTAAATCTAATAAAAAATTTAAAATAATTTGCTGGTTAAAATTAATAATTTTTTAATTATTATTATAGTATTTTAATAAAATTTATAAAATATTTGTAAATATTTTGAGATTTGTTTTAGTAATTCAATTTTCAAGGTTAGGAAAAATTAGTATATAAGCAATAGTTATTTCAGTTACAGTTCCCATTTGATCACTCAAAAGAAAATTAACTTCAAATTATATGCGTGGTAAATTTGTTTATTATTATTTTTTTTTAAACTAAAAAAAATTAATAGAAAAGTTTTTAGTAACCTGTAAAAGAGAAATTAAGCTTTTAAATAAATTGTAATATTACGAAAGTATCAGTATCCTGTAAAGGAGAAGATAAGTTTTAAATAAATCATTCTAGCATCGCTCGAACTAAAAAGTTATTGTAACTGTTTAATCGAAGTTTGATCTTTGAATTGTAGTGTACTGTTAGAGTTGAATTTATATTTGTAATTCAGTTGTTGTTTGCAGAATAAATTATTATTAAAAGGTCTTGTTCATTCTCCATATATTATTGTTGGAAGAAACCTTTTGTTCATTTGGAGTCAGTTTAGTAGTTGAATATAAATAAAGAATAAAGTTAGATTTAATTGTATACCCAACAAAAATGTCAACGTCCGAATTGATCAAATTGTTGAAAATAGCGATCGATTAAGCATCGAACGCCTTAACTCAGTTTTGTCCTTTTGATTATAAAAATAGAACTCCAATCTGCAAAAAATGTTTTAACTTCGTCGAGAGAAAATTTCAGTCGATCTTCATGGTCTCTGTGGTTTTTAAACATGTACTTTTATTATTTATTTGTTTAATACTTATAATAATTATTAAATTTTATAAGTAAATTAATTTTTGAAATTTAATATTTTTATCTGGTTTAATAGGTTAAAATATAATATAATAAAATATTTAATAAAGATTTTTATGGAAATTAAAATAAAATTTAATTAGTCTTTTGTTTTAGATTCTCGGTTATTTCTCAGTTTTTTTCATTATCCTTTCTCTCATTGCATTTTGCTTAAAATCTGTGCCAGTTTTCAAAGTTGCCAATATAGTATTTGTAAATACAACCTCCAATGGGACAAACTGGACAATTTCTGCAAGAGATGGATTCCTACCAGATCCAAATATTGCATTTTTTTACATTGAATTTATTTGTAATGCATATTTTACTATTGAATTAATCGCCCGTTTGTTTGCTACGCCGAGCATCATTGCCTTTTTAAAATCGCCAATCAATTGCGTAGATATAGTTGCGTTAATTAGTTTTTATTGTTCTTTGATTCTCTTTTACCTTAATAGTTTGATTAGATTTAATATTTATTTCGAAACATTTAATATTGTTAGATTGTTTCGAATATTTAAGCTTACACGACACATATCAGGCTTAAAGATCCTAATACTCACATTCCAAGCCAGTATGAATGAACTTGTTCTTCTTATGTTTTTCTTATTTGTTTTTATTGTGGTTTTTGCCGCTTTTATCTATTATGCCGAAAGACTGGGTGGTAATACAGACACGCAATTTATGTCAATTATCGATGGCTTATGGTGGGCACTTATCACTATGACCACTGTTGGTTATGGAGATTTTGTTCCTAAAAGCCTTCCAGGTATTTTTCTTAATTTTTAAAGTTTAACATCTTTTATACAAAAAGGCATGTTGGTGGGAGCACTTTGTGCCGTGACTGGTGTATTGACCATATCTTTACCAATTCCTGTAATTGTCAGCAACTTTTCAATGTTTTACTCACACACTCAAGCACGAGCCAAACTTCCGAAACAAAGAAGACGAGTGCTTCCTGTTGAGGCAGTCAGACCCAAAGGCAAAGGACCACCAACCGTTGGACCTCCAAGGAAAAATAATCAAATCACGGATATGGAAATTGAAATTAAAAAATCTGACATAGAAGAAATTGAAAAACCAAAGAGTGAGTTTAATGTTTAATGATTCCGACGTAAAAGGAAAACAAACCTAATAATCTAATATGCAATTTTTTTCTTTTATTTATATCAGATTAAATTACAATTTACTTATACTTTCTAAAGCAGTATTTCCTAAACTTTTTGTCCCACTTCCTACACAAGTCTACTAAAAATTGTTATTGTCCCTCCATTTCCTCTTCTTTTTCTCACTAATATAATTATACATAATTTTGATAATGCGAAATTGATTGTTTACCGAATTTAAACTAGAAAATTATTAAGAAAAACCAGAAAATTTTCAAAATATTTATTAGAGATTAAATAAATATATTAAATAACATTGAGTTTCTTCTAAAAATTTTAATTTTAATTTTTTAAAATTGTAATAATTATAAATAAAGAAATTCTATGAATATTAAATTTTTATATTATTTCATCTTAAAAAATTTTTCTGGAATTATTATCAGAAAGCTGTACTTTCTTTGACTTCGTCCGAAGCGGCAGATGTCGTCATGATAATGTTATTAAATCTACCAGTGACAGCTGCTGTTATGTCAATGTAATAACGATATCGGTGGCTATTAGATTTATTTAGATTGTATCGGTGGCGTCAAAGAAAACAGCTTAAATTACCTTAAAATTTTGCATGTTCATTTTAAGATGAGTCAACTTTTGAAATGTCCATCTTAAAAACCAAATTGCTTTCGGTGGGGCGTACGCCCAACGATTGGAAACACTGGTCTAAAGTATATTAATTTGAAATTTCCATATTTTCCGGTAGATAACGCGCACCATTATCTATACAAAAATGTTAAATTTTGTCAAAATATGAACTGTGATAACGATGCATATCTCTTAGGTATACCATCATGCCTGCTATGCACGTTATCTTTTCATAAAAATTGATGCCAAAAAGTAAGAGCTACGTGTTATACAATAGGTGCTCGTTATCTACCCGAATAAAACGGTTTTATTGAAGTGGTCAAACATAATATATATATATATATATGAAATAACTATATAATTAAAAATAATATGGAAATAAAAAAATCATCAATAAAATTAATAATTAATTTTCCAACAATAGCAACTTGCGATTCAAAGACTTAGAAAACAAATAAACTCCGGAAACAATTCTTTTATATCGTAATTCTAAAACCCAACATAAATAAGATACATGATAAGAAAAGTCGATATTTTTATTGTCCCCTTACAAAATGTGTAAACAATATTAAAAAACATACTAAACAATTGTTGACACTTCCAATCCAGAGGTAATATTTTTATTAACTTTTCTCTCCCATCTACCTTCTTTTATCAGTGATCCCTAACAATTGTTTTCTTTTATTCTCTTTTTGTGATTTTGTTACGTTCAATATATTTTTGTATAAGTATTTCATTTATATTTCTTTATTATTATTTACATATTGGATGATTTTTTGATTACCTATACCAATCAAACAATTCACTTAACAATAATATACAATAATATATAATATTTATTTGAATTTTTCTTATAAATTGATTTATAGAACATGTTGTAAATACTAATTTTTAATGTTTTTAAAATAATTCTTAATCCCACTTTTAGTAATAAAACGACTAATTAATTAATTAATCCTTTTCGTAAAAAGATTATTTGTGATTATTCACAAATATGTTTTTAATTAAAGAGAATGTTGTTTAATACGGTAAATGTAGATTGTAATGTAAAATCAAGAGAGATTCGCGATTATCTCGAAGCCCGAATCACAATCGAGTCGATCAAGTGAGGTCCTTGATCATTGATCCATAGAATAGAATTTGATCAATTTCGAAAGAAGATATTTTTTCAAGAAGAGTTTTCATTTTCCTTATGATTGGAAGTTCTGTTAATTCTTCAGGAACTATAACACATTAAATAACTTTTAGAAGAAACATAATAAATCTGTCTCAATCCTAAAATTCTTATACAATATATATAGGATGTCCCAAAAGTCCTCAGGTGGCCTTTAAAAACACACTAATATTTTACCAAATTTAACCAAATTTGGACTGAATATTATTCAGACTGTCATAAATACTGTGTTAAAATTTCAAAGCATAAAATTTGAAACTTACCAAAAATATAATATTATTAACAAACAAAAAAAATTAGATGCAGCGAATTTAAAAATTTATTTAAAAAAAATATTTTAAAAATTTCTTAAGCAACAACATATTCACCATTGTTGTCAATAACCAACTGACAATAGTTAAAAAGTTTATCTAGTTCATTTTTAATGTTTCTGTTGATAAAGAATTAAAAAAGAATTTACAAGCTTCTTCAATTTTTTTCATGTGATTTGAAAACATGATTTTTAAAACTTTTCTTCATTTTTGAAAACAAGAATCTGTCACACAGATTAAAATCTGGACTATAGGGCGATTGATAAATTTTTTCAATTTTTCTTCTTTCAAAAAAGAGTTGTTTCTTTGCTAGAATGAGGTCTTGCATTATCATGCCACGACTTAAGTTCATTTAGCTTGATGCTGTTATATCTAAGTTTCCGCCAGGTAACTTTTGTTGCAGGTAAACGTTATGAAAAAAAGAGATTTTTTTATCAGTCATTGGCGGTGGCTTTATCACTTTTGGTGGAACAGCATTAGAAGGAATCCAAACTTTGTGATCTTCTCTCTTTTTTCTATCTTGGAAAAAGACCCATGTCTCATCCTCGATCGCGATGTTGGAATATGCTTCATCACCCATCTGTGAAATTACATGGCGTATATGCTTTGCAGTGTTAATGCGTTGTTGTTTATTAGCAGCAGAAAGTTCGTGAGGGACCCAAACAGAGCAAACTTTTTTGTAATGAAGTTTTTCACGYAAAATTTTGTGGACTGTATTTTTCCTAAAGAAAGTTCATTTTCAATATAATACAAAGACACATTTGGAGCTTCATCAATCACTTCTTTGACTGCTTTAATCTTGTCATCGCCTATTAATGACGGCCTGCCACTTCTTGATGAATCTTCGAAGGACGTCCGCTTTTTTTTAAATCAGTCAACCATTTTTAACACAATATTTCTGACAGTCGGAATAATATTCAGTCCAAATTTGGTTAAATTTGGTAAAATATTAGTGTGTTGTTAAAGGCCACCTGAGGACTTTTTGGACAGCCTAAGTATTTTGATATTTTTATTCTAATAAAATTTATTCCAGATATATTTTATTTTTTTTTATTATTTGAAATAATTTTATTCATTTTTATTATTGATTTTACTGAAACATAACAATAAGTTACACAATTAATTTAAAAAAAATTATTATAAAATAAATATTATTAAAAAAATACAACTAAGCTTTGCTATTAAACTGCTTTTTTTCATTTTGTAAAACATATCAATTCTTGAATTATTCACAAGTTTTAATTTTACAAAACATTAATTATCGTATCAAAAATTGTTTTACTCACAATAGTTACAGATATATATGTATGAATTATGATAATAAATGGTATAAATTATGATCTAAATGGTCTGAATTAGGAATTACATTAATATGACCCATTTATAGCAAATAAAATAAAGTAAATGGACAATTCATTGAAATTCAGAGATTTATAGCAAATATTTACCATTATGATTCATAATACCGTTATATCGTTACAAAGACTCGCATTAGTCAGAGACTGAAGGCGATTGTTTCAGAGGTAGTTAAGAAAGAGTTATGATCCTCTTGTATGAACCAGATAATAAAACCTGAATGTGCGGCTTACATGTAGCGGAAAACAAATCAGTTCAGAAGATTATTATCCAGACAGAATGGAAATGAAGGACATAATTGATGTTGTGTTGAGGGCCTGGCAATGATAACATGGTCCCTTTGTCGCGGAATACTTATTAAACTTTGGGGGAATAAAATGTATGTCAAGTTCAGAGTTCACAGGTTTCCATTGATTCCAATACTTCCATGGTATCTACTCAAGGAAAATAAATTTGCAGCAATATATGAAATTTTTATCCTGTAAAATTCAATCTTACGAATATTTTAAAAATTATTACTATAAGTTAAATTCTATTAAAAATATGGGGCATAAGAAAATTCAAATTAAAAAACTTAAACAATATTTACTCATAAGGAAATATAAAGCTATATACTTAGCAGTAGGCTATAATTGTTTTTTAATTTAAATGGACTTTCATAGGAAATGGAAGTTATTAAACTATATATACTTATTAGACCAACCAAAACAAGACCTGAAATGCCTGAACAATTGAAATGTCTTAAATGGATCTAAATATGATGATAAATACCATTCGAAATAGTTACCGTAATCACAGAAGTATAATGCTCCATCACTTTTTAATTAATCGAAAAACTGGTCTTTTTTGATATACCCAAGGATAACGCTCCCCGTAAGTTTTCAGAATTTTATTTAAAAAGTTTTTTTATGAAAGAATTTTATTTTCCACCAAAAAATACATATTTTTTATTTCAATCAGAATCCATCATCATCACTGTCACCAAAATCTTCATGAAACTCTTCCGGAATTAGACTTTCATCTGTATCACAGTTGGCTTCAGCTTGATCTTTATCTTCTTCCGTTTCTTCTTCTGTGCCTTCTTTCGAGAACTCATCATCTTCTGAACCATCCATTCTGTTTGAGATTTCAGACTTCATGAAACTTTCGACAACCATCTGAGACGGAATCCCAGGCTTCTTTGACCCAAGTAGAGACTAGAGACAGGCTAAGTCTCTTGATATTTCCATTTTTGCTCAGTTCTTGCTAACCAGTGGTTATCCAAACCATCCATTTTTGCCTCACTCTGTCCTTGAATGATTTGCAAATAATTATGACACAGTCACGCACTGTGTTATACTTATTGAAAAAATACCACCAAAGTACCAATAAAATTTATTATACAGAATTTGACTTTGCAAACTTGGATTTCTCACATACTCACGGATCACTTCCGATTTTTGATGTTGAAATTTGGAATGAAAATGGGATCATTATACTTGGTTGATTACGGAAATTAAACATATAAGATAAAGCACAAAGGCTTGTCATAATACAATTCAACAGCGATGTCGGATATGTAATATACAAGAAAGGAACAATTCTACTATGAACCTATGTGAAAGTGACTTCTTTTCAGTTATATATTCTTCATTTTTAAATAAAGATTATCTTCTATATACAGAATGAAAAGTGTTTTTCTTGGAATTACGATAGCATATTTTTACTCTAAAAAAATGCAAAGCATTAAAAGGTTTGTTACAACTGACATGGAGGATATAAACTACTAACGTTTTCGAATTTCAAGTTAATTTTCCTTAAAGCAGTTGTGCGATTTGTGGAATAAACATGAACTTTTCTGAATACAAAACCTTCCAAAATTCAGCAGCAAAACATATATGGAAAAAGATCCCCAATAAGATTTATAAAATATGCTCTTTTTACATTAAACATCCTTGATGATCATTGATTCAAAAAGTTTTGAATTTGGAAACATTTTTCTTCTCAAATTTTTGCTTTATCACCAATCGAAATCAAGTTTTTGTTGAGCACACTTGCTTTGACTTTTTGAAAAATTTTAAACCTAAATAAACCACTTTGTCACAACCATATGTATATATACAACAATTTCAATTATAAAAATAAAAAAAATAAATACCAAACAATTTATTTTTAAACGTAAAAATGTTTTATTTGGTTGGCAACTAAATAATAGTCGATTTGTTCAATGAAATGAAAGAGTTTTTTTTTACTTGGAATAAACTTTCATCTATAATGTATTTTGCATTTTTTTCGGTGACCTTTTGCCATCTCTGTCAACTTGAAAATCCCACGCCAGTAGAAATTGTGGAATTTTATTTGGAATTTTCTGCGAAAAACTCAGTTAAGTGAGATGTTATAGCGTCATCATCATTGAAAGATTCACCACAAAAGGAGTTTTCCAGTAATAAAATTAAGTGGTATTCCGATAGCGCGAGATCAGGGCTATATGGTTGGTGCTGCACCGATTTCCAACCATTATCAATCAATTTATGCCGAAAGTCTAAAGATGTGTGAGGCCTAGCTTTATCCTTGAGAAAAATGATACCTTTACGATTGACCAAATCTGATCGCTTTTCATTGACCATTGCATTCAATTTGTCCAGTTTCCGACCGTAGACCTCTGAATTAATGGTTTGCTTCCTTGGAAGCAGCTAAAAATACACCGGGCCATTCCAATTTCACTAAATAAACAGGAAAACTTCTTTTAATGGATAAAATCGTTTGAGATGACTCACCAGGCGTGCACCATGCTTGTTTTTGAATGAAATTGTTGAACACAATCCACTTTTTGTCTCCAGTAATGATTTGTTTTTAAAAAAGGATAGAATTAATTGTGTAGGCAATGCATTGCAAGCGTTGTTGCGATCTGTCAGATGAACTTCTTTCGAATAATACAGAACCCTAATATCCAACTTCTTAACGAGATCACCCGTTTCAAATGAATCTCAATGGCTGTATGTGCAACATTTAACTTCTCTACAATCACCCGTGTATCCACAACTCAGAATAACAGAATAATTTTATTTTATTATTTTTATTATTTTATTTTTCGAAAATCGAAATAAATAGAAGAAAACGAATTTTAATTAAAGAATGAATTTTATAAATCACTTTTTCTATGTTTAAACGACGCACAAATTTTCAATGATTACAAAACACATTTTTTAATTTACTTTTTTTTACATTATATCTTCATAATTTTGTATCTTTATGATTTTCTTTTATTTAAATTTTTAAAATATTTTACATGCACAGCAATATTTTTTGAATATAAAAGTATATATTTAATTATTTTTTAATTTTAGTTTTTTTCTTGAAAATAAATATTTAAAATTATTTTAACTTTTATTTATTTTAATCTAAAACAATATATTTTATATAGTGAATAAAATATGAAAGTATATTAATAAATATATTAATTATATATACATAAAATATAATTTCTTTAGTAAAACTTTGAAAAAAATAACATAGTATTTATTTTAAATGTATTAAATGAAAATACATTTGAATTTAATTTTTATTAAAAATAATATGAAAATAAAAAAAACATGGAAATCTAATTTTATAAAAACTCGAGCTCCGGGCAAAATTGACAGAGTCTTCCTGTCCATAGAAATTCCGTATTTAAAATCTGGAATAAGTTTTTTATAAAGAAATTGTTCCTTTGGGAAAAATATTCACTTTTTATTACTCATTTCCACTTAAAATAAAACAATTATTTAAAGCTTAAGAGTTATTTTTAATAATTCATGAATTATTTTGTTTCTTTTTTACCATTTCATAATTAAATTTATTAATAAAAACATTTGTAATTTAGTTTCCTTAATTAAATTAATTTGATCATTGCAAGTTGTCCCTGATTTTAATCAAATTATATAAATAAATTATAAAAATATGTTTTAACCTTTTTTATGTTGTAATATAAAATCAAAACATTTCTAAAAAATTTTCTTAAAAACTTTCCAAAAATTATTATTATTATTATTATTATTAAGAACATTTAGACAAGTCTCATTTGAATCTGTATTGCAATTACATTTAGAGTCATTATGACTCTCAGAAAGTCTTTCATCGTTTGCCATCGTTCTAATTGGTTTTCTTATTTCTGTTTTTAATCATGTTTATTCGAACAATTTTTCTAAATTATTTTTTAAAAAATATTAATTAAAAATATTAATTTTTACCATTTTTCAATAAATCCCAAAATAATAAAAATGTCATCAAATTATTAAAAATGCATTTAATTTAAATTTTACTAAAAATTATTAAACTTAATTTTAATTCTGAAATTAAAGATATGAACTTATAAAATGATTATTTTAATTATGTTCGAATAGTCAATCACTTTAAACTTAAATAAAAAAAATACCAATTTCCATCTGGGTCGGAGAATCACCATTCTAAATTCAACATACTTAAATCAACATACAGCATCCATACATTTACACATTCAAACAATTTAAAATATTCTTCACAATTATTAATATTATTATTATTATTAATATTATTATTATTGGGTTTGTGATTAAAATTTAAAGTCATTATTCGCAAACTTTATTTCTAATACAAATTTCGTTATTCAAACAAATTTATGAGGAACAATATTTCAGTTACATAAACCAGATTTTGAAATTCTAAATATAAATAATAATATTGATGTATACAGTGACCTGCAAAAGTGTATAGTTTTCTTTGGCATTTTGGTAAATGTGCAGTCATGTCTTGGATTTAAAATATTATGTCAAGTGTTATATATCATTTTGAAGCAATTTTACTTCTCTATCATACCCATGTTATGGCTTTTTAAATGTGAAACTAGTTTAAGATCAGTAACAGTTACAACATTTATTCAAAACTATACAGTTTTGCGGCTTTTTCAATGATTTTATAAAAACCAACTTTCAATATTTGATATAGCCCCCTTTAGCTTTTTTTAATGCTAAAAT
>MQRK01196706.1:4716-20975 GCA_001938485.1 Girardia tigrina | reverse complement strand
AATGCATTTAAACTTATATACATATCAAAGTAGATAAACAAAGTATAAAGCTCAAAAACCGCCATTATTTTTCGACCAACCTAATATATATATATATATATATATATATATATATATATGTGTGTGTGTGTGTGTATGTGTGTTATTTTATTCAATTTTGCATAAATCATATTTTGTTTTTGTTTTATTAATTTTTACAATGTTTAATAATTGAAATATAAATTTAGATCATTAAAAATATTTTAATGGACATGTCCTGTAAAAATTCAATTACTAAATAATTTCTTTCATTTCAAATCATTCAATTATAAATTATTTTTTAATAAGACTTTCCGTGGACGATTAACTTCAATAAAACATTATAATTTTTATTTTAGAACTTAATTTTAAAATATTCAATAAATTTTTTTATAAAACTTTTCCATTGACAATTAAATTCAATAAACATTATGATTTTTATTTTAAATAGTGTTACAAGATATATCAAAATCTTCTAGTAAAATCTTCTTAGTAGAATATTATCATTATACTATATTTTTTATAAAAACTTATTTCATTTTAATTAATAAAATACTATCTGTGAACTATAATTTTTATAAAAAGTTATTTCAATTTAATTAGTAAAAATATTACCTATAAACCTATTTTTTATAAAAAGTTATTTCATTTTAATTAGTAGAACATTATTTTTAATTTGTCTCAAATATAATTATGATTTTTAATTTTAAAATATAAAAAATTTACAGTTCACCAAATAGAACACCTAACAATTATTATTCAAATAATTAAAACATATTTGCATTTTATTTTAATAAAAAACCCCATTTAAAGAAAAAATTTTTTCTTTGACAATGTGTTATTGTCATAAAAATAATAAAAAAAAGTGTATTTTTTCTGTTTCTTATAAATTAAATATCAAGAAAACAATAGTTTTTATTCTTTAGCAAAAACAAACAAAAATTAACAAAATTTAATTACATTTTTTATATCGAAAATACAATTTTCTTTAGGGTTTAAATAAATTAATAATTATGAAGATTCAATGAGATCAATGAATCTAAGAGAGAGTTTGAAAGAAAAATTCGAGATTGCTACTCTTAGTTCATCTTCAACATTTAAACCGAGCGAAATTAAATTTTTAACGTTCAACTATTAAATGACTCCTCGCAAAATTATGTCGAAGCAAAAAGTAACACGATGCCAATTGCTTTTTTGCACAGACTTTTATATTCTCCGCTCACTTCAAGCCACAATTTTTCAGTTGTTTCTTCGTTAAATTTCGATTTCAATAATGTGCTTGGCCAGGTGTACCAGTCGTTCCTCATAACTGATGTCCAGATTAGCTTTTTTACATCTACTATGAAAGGATTTAGAAAACTGTTTAACTCATTATGTTTCAAATCGGGAAATCTAGTTGAAAAATTTTTCTGAAGTACTTCCAGCTGTGATAATATTATCACATGAACAATAGTTTTAAAGGCATCTGACGTGCTCATAAATTCATTAAAGCATGGAAACATTTCATATCTTTTTGCATCAATTTGCTTTTTCCAAAACTTAATTTTATTTTAGAAAAACTATTCATTATATCACTCATGGTTAAAATGTTGTGTTTTTGCCTTGAGCTATATATTGAGTCCATTTATTTTATCAAAAATGCCGACAAGGTAACATAAAATTAAAATCTATTTCTCGTTTGAACATTTTTCTGAAAAGGAATGTTTATCCTCTTTAAAAAAGAGATGAAGTCGAAAACTCGATGAACTATTATTCCTCTTGATACCCATTTAACGTCTTTATGTAAAAGCAAACTATCATAGTCTCTTTTTCTTAAAGATCGAGATTCGATAACATTTTAAATTTTAATTACATCATTTAAAAATGCATTTACTTCCGATTCCAATTTTTTTACTGCCAGAATTATACGATGGATGATACTAAGCGTAAAGTCAACATGGCGTTCAATATTTAAAACCTTTGCTTTGAACCCGATTCTATTTCACACTATTACACCGGCACCATCTGTATATACTCCCACACAGTTAATTCAAGACAAATTATTATATTTAAAAAATTATCTATTAAATTGAAAATTTCATTACCAGGACGCGTGACCTTTCATAGCTTGACAAAATAACATTCTCTCTACAAATCTATTTTATTAGAAATACCTGACATGTACCATTAATTGTACTGTATCCTTTATATTCGTAGTTTCTTCAAGTTGAATAGCAAATTTACCATATTCTTGTATTTTGACAAACAGCCACTTTTATGTTATTTGATAGTTCAACAAGTCTTCATTTAACTGTGTCACGATATAATGGTATTGTTCTCAAACTTTTGGCATAATATATACCGTGCAATATTACTCAAATTTTAATTTTCTCTAGTAGTACTAATTTGTCACAAATATTATAGGAATTCATTGCCTTAGCAATTAATAAGGATATTTCAAATGATACTCTCTGAGCTTTTGACGAAACTGTTACATATTTTATTAATGATTTAATCTTATCAGTTCGAGATTTTTTAAGTCTTTTGTAAAAATTACTTCCCTTACTCGCATCTTCAGGTTGCTTTACTCTTAAATGTTGCTTGTATTTGACTGACTTCAAACTATCATTTGCTAAAATATCGGAAAAAATTACAGAAACCTGCCAGCCTTCTATTTAGATTATTTTGACGTATTCGACTTTTTTTCATCTTAGACTTTGTTAAACATCGTTCACTGATTCCATGTCTTGTTCGCACTCTTTTAGTCAATTATAAGGGCGGCACTAGATGGATAATCACCGTCATAAACTTTGACCATGTTTCACATCGTTTTGTCTGCACTTTTCCAAGTCTATAGTAAAATTTAATAACGCTGCATTCTCTAAATTTTCAATTTTCTTCAAAATGCCGCCAACTAAAATAAACAATAGTGATCAATTAAAACGAGTGTTTTTGTACTAATAATCAATGCTGTTCAAAATAAAAGTTGTTCGGACATTGTAAAATTTTTATTTCATACTAAGTCTTACAGGGTAATGGTCGTAATACGTATAAAATAATTTTTAAAGAGTTTAATTTATTTATAAAAAAATCGACAATAAACATTATTTATTAAAACATTATTATTATAATCATTGGTCTTAAATCCAGAGTCAAAACTTTTATCAGTCATAACATGTTTCTTTGACATTAAAGTAAATAAATTAAAATATTTTAAAATAATATTTAAAAAGTGATGTTTTTATTAATGAAAAATAATACAAAAATTATTTTTATGCATAGAATGTCATTAATTAAATTATTCATTAATTAAATTTCTTTAATTGATTATAATTTTGACTTGTCTATAAAAGTGATAACTATTTGATTATAAAATTTAATTTTAATTAAAGTAATTATTTAAATTATTCATTGGTTAGAGTATGTTGATTTATTAAAATTGGGGTTTATTTTATTCTCAATTATTTTCATAATTATTTGTTTTATATTTTAGTTTAATGAAGAGAGACGGCTTAATTTTTCAATAACAAACTGTCAATTATATTCAAATTAAAAACAAATAAAATAATTTTTAAAATTATACGTTTGGTCAATTTTAAGCTAAATAATATTTTTTTCGGAAATTTTATTTTATTTAAAACATATATTTTGAAACAAAATTTACCGTAAAAAAATAGTTATTATGAAATAAAATTTGGAAATTTATTTATTTTATAAATAATATTTTTATAAATAAATTATTAATATAATATTCTGACTCGTACATAAAAATAGTCAGAAATAAATTACGTTATTTCGAAGATTAAGAGACTTGCCTGAAAAAACTTTTTCAAATTTAAATTTCATACATCCAAATTAACTTGTGTAATTAAAAATAAAATAAATAAAAATAGTTTTTTTAAAAAATTATTTTTTTAAAAAAAATAAAAAATGGAAATTTGTTGATTTAAAGTAATAAGAAAATCTCAGTAGATTTTTCAAGATTTGTTGTTCAAAAACAAATGAAATCTAAAGCTTGATTAAATTGAAGAACTTCATGTCACATACCTTGTATAAATGGCTGCATTAAATATTTTGAACAGGTTTCATTATTAGTATGGACTCAGAAATATATTGATCAAGAGAGATGTCAAATAGTGAATGCGCTTGTGATAATAATAAATGTTGTAAAACTCATATTAATGTTGTTAATAGATTCAACAATGTTTTGCTTAGACTCCTTTTGACTTCTTGTTTGTGAACTTGCAAATACTTGCTATGAGAATGTACATGTTTTTAATGCATAGTTTCATTTGTTTTATTTACCGGTTCATATGTTACGCTGTTTTAAAAACCACTTCATTTTGTAGGGACAACCTAATATAGTGATTTTGTTTTTGTTGTAAGAAACTTCGTTTAAAATTTGATAGGAAAATGTTTTTGCACAGGTTATCCGTTTCAAAAAGTAAAAACTTTTATCATTCAATCAGCTATTTGATTGTTAAAATTTCTATATTTTAAATTCTTCAGTTATTACTTAAAATCTCCAAAATATTTATTAAACTTACTTCAAAATTACAAGAAACACTGACTTTAACTGGAAGCTTTAAGTATTTTGGTGGCTCAAAATAAACATTCTTTTTTTTGTAGACTATGCTATGTTTTCCATGTTTTTTTATAAAATTCAATTTATTTAATAATAAAATTTTGCAAATTATATTTACAAATGTAAACATTTTCTAATAATTATTAGGTTGTTGTAAAGGCAATGCAGGTTTTTGAATCTAAACTTTAAATCAGCACAGAAGAAATTTTATCAATCGAAATAAAAACCATCAGAATTAATACATTTTTGCCAATGAGAAACAAGTTTATTGATGCGCTTAGTGTAGAACTTCTGAGTTCAGGATACGATGAAAGCGCTAAAGGTGTCTTTGGCATCGTCTCGGTTTTTGAAGAATCTTTCCTGGATGAAGTTGTCTAGATGCTTGAAAAAATGGTAGTCCGTGGACAAGAGGTGCAGTGAGTAAGGAGAATGAGGCAGAGTTTCGTAGCTCAATTCATTTTGCTTTTGCAGCATCGATTGTGCATTGAGTGGCCTGGCGTTGTAGTGGAGGAAAATTGGCCCCTTCATATTGACCAATCTCGGGTACATACGTTTGAGATTGTGATCTATTTTTTCAATTTGTTAGCAGTACTTCTCTGCGGTGATCGTTTTACCCGTATTTAGAAGGCTGTGGTGGATAATACCGTCTGCAGACCAACAAACAGTCACCATAACCTTCTTTTGGTAGAGTTTCGGTTTTGGAAAGTGGTGATGAACCTCAGTGCGGTGCAACCATTGTGCCGAACGTCGCCGATTGTCGTAAAGAATTCATATCTCATCACACGTCACAATCCGATCGAGAAACGGCTCCATCTTGTTGTACAGAAGAAGCGCGGATGACACATAAAAACGAAAATTTTTTTTGATTTTCGATCAATTCATTAGGTACCTATTTATCGAGCTTTTTCGACTTTTCAAATAGCTTTAAATGCCAAGTGACGGTAGAGGGATCAACGTTAAGCTCTTTTATGAGTGCTCAAACAGTTGTGTGTGGATAAGCTTCCACTAGCTCCTTCGATTCATCGTTGTCGATCGTCGATGAGCGGCTGCCATGAGGCTCATCTTCCAGGCTAGTATTGCCGAAGCGAAACTTTTGATACCAGCGCCGCACCGCGCATTTGTTGACACTTCCCTTGTCCCAAACTTTGTTGATGTTTTGAGCGGTTTTAGATGCATTACGTCCTAGTTGGAACTCGTAGAAGTATATGTTGCGAAAATCACTTTTTGACATTTTCAATTAAAATCGAAATTATTAACAAAAGAAACATTATAATAAGTTTAGACAAATATATCTGAAAGAGTATAAATTAAGCTTTCGAATGACTCATAACATCATACATGTTTTAGTCGCATAACATTGCGGTCAATTCATTAAATTTAAAAACCTGCATTCCTTTTGCAACAAGCTAATATTATCAAAATCAAAATCTGAAAATTTAAAACATATTGAGGAAGGGCTTTTGAGTACATTAATATGATGTTTACTGGAAATTAAAATTAATAAATAAATTATTATAGATAATAAAATATTTAACAAATTAATTAAACATTCTATAAATTAAAAGTTTTAATGCAATTTTTCTTGAATATTATATTTTGCTTCTTTCAACTGTATCTTGGGAGACTGTGGAAGGAAAACCAAGTGCTTTGAATCTTGTATTTAAATGGAAAACAATGTATTAATAATATCCTTCATACTTTTTCATCTGGTAAGCATGATTAAAAAACCTTTGAATCGCTCTTCATAGTTTCATTGTGGTCATCTATTTAGAAAAAAGGGTATTTTTGAAATTTTGTGATTTTACTTTTTATAATACATATACAATCTCTTTAAGGCTATGTTTTGATAGACATAATATGTTGATACGTTACGTTTGGGGGTGAAGGTAAAATTTTTAAAGTTATCACTTTTGTTTTTAATAAATCTTATTCTCCTTGTGTTCTAGTTTAAGAAATAAAAATCGGAACATGGGACTGATAACTAATTTTATATGTACTTTTTTATATTATTAAGAAAATATTTACTTAATATTCGAAATCGCATTATAATCTTAGAAATTGTTTAAAATACTAAAACCAATCTTATGAGTTATAGAAATATTGTCAGTAATTAAATCACAAAAGGGTTTATAAATAAGAATTCAGGTATATAATGTAAGAAAAATATAATTAAATTTTTAATGCAAATAATAAATCAAATATATCTTTAAAATAATTATCTATTTTTTTGCAAAAAATAGGTTTAAAACAAATTTTCATTTTTATTTCTTTATTTAATAAAGATAAAATTACTCCTTAAAAAAGTGAAGTGATTTATTTAAAGTTTTTCAAATATGTTTTTAAATATGAAAAAAATATTTTTTTAAAATATAAATAACTTTTAATGTGATAATTTTTTATATAATTTTATCACTAGATATTTTATAAAAAAATATTTATATTAATAAAAAATAATTATTATTTTTAAAACAAAAATATATTTATAATATATGGAAAGAAATAAATTAATAAATTTTAATTAAAAATATAACTTTAATTATTTAACAACTAACAAAAAACTAAAAATATTTAAAGAAAGAATATAATAATAAATAATTTAATTTAAAAAATTTGGATATTTTTTACGAATTTTGGAAAAGGAATAACATCTGGAGTAATATTTAAGTTGGGAAGTATTTTTCATATGATTCGATCAGAGGTTCAAGATGAAGTATCTTTGTTTGAGAATATTAAATAAAGGATTTACTCGTCCTGGAATCTCTAGTTAATCAACCCCCAAATTTTTTAAGAAAATTTATATTATTATCATGAAAAGTTAAATTAAAATCTAATTATTATATTAGATTTTTTATTTTTAAATAATTTGTTATTTTTTAACATTTTAATAAACGTTTATATATAGGGAGAGAGAAGGAGAGTTGTATGAAAGCTGATTTAACATTATAAATAAATAATTTTATCAAAGAATTTTTTCAAAATATATACATAAGACATGTTTTAAGTTTTGTTACTTAAGTATTAGTGTTAGATGTTTTCGGAACATCTTCTATCTTGTCGATATTAAAAGTCAACATCAGTAGTCAAATTTTATTAATCCACAAAAAAATGTCCCATACTTTTTATTTAAGCAAATTTAATCGAAATTAAATTCATTTATTTTTTTTAATTTTTTGAAAAAATTTATTTCATAAATCTCAAACCGGTATAATAAAAATAAATATAGTATTAATAATTCATTTTACTTTTTGTTAATTTCGAACGATTAAATAATTTCATTTCCTTTAATTAAATATACGAAATTTTATCATGCTTAACATAACCTTTATTTAGTTCTTGATTTTTTTTAAATTTAAAATTATACTTTTAATTCCATTATTATTTCAAAAATTTTAGAAATATTACCTAAAAATCCCTAACAATTAGCAATAATTTTATTTACAGATTAATTTAAATAAAATATCAAAAATGTTATTGTAATAAAAAAATTAATTAATTAAAATTGATTGATAAATAATTGCATTTTTATATTTACCATCTCGATAAATTAATGTCAGCACTAATAATAAAAGAGAATAAGACCATTTATAATTTTTTAAATTTAGAAAACATATTTTGCCCTTTATGGAAAAACGGAAATTTTAAAAGTGTTTTTGTTATATCTTTCCCTTCTTTTGTTCCATCGTTTATAAAGCAGTACGCTTTATCGTTTTTTGTGTCAGAAAATATAATGTGAATATGATCAAGGGTTGAGTTCATAGAGTATGGAGATTAACTTTTCTTTTATTTTTTTTATAATGAAATTGGTATTCTTCACAATAGACTGTGTAATAATGGTTAAAATAAACAGCTTTTAAATAACCTTATTAAGAACATTTAAACAAGTCTCGTTTGAATGTTTATTACAATCACATTTGAAGTCATTATGACTCTCAGAAAGTCTTTCATCGTTTGTCATCCTTCTAATTGTTTTTCTTATTTCTGTTTTTAATCATAATTATTCGAACAATTTTTCTAAATTACCTTTAAAAATATTTAAACTCTAAAAATATTAATTAAAAAATAATAAGTTTTACCATTTCTCAATAAATCTTAAAATAATAAAAATGTCATCAAATTATTAAAAATGCATTTAATTCAAATTTTACTAAAAAAATATTAAACTTAATATTAATTGTGAAATTACAAATATGACTTATCAAATGATTATTTTAATTATGTTCGAATAGTCAATCACTTTAAATTTAAATAAAAAATACCAATTTCCATCTGGGTGGGAGAATCACCATTCTAAATTCAACATACTTAAATCAACATACAGCATCCATATATGCACACATTCAAACAATTTAAAATATTCCTCACAAACCTCATTAAAAATACTATTAAGTCAATTTATTTAAACCGTATAATGAATGTAACAAAGGAATGGAGATATACAGAAAAAATACTTTTAAAATTTCCGTTTTCTGAAGGTTTAAAAGAGTTAAAACGTGTTCTAGAGAAACACGCTCGAGTAGGAGTTTAAATTAAAATGTTATTTGCAACTAGTAAAATGTCCAATTATTTTTCTAATAAAATTATCACACTATTTGGTATGAAAGCTGACCCAGTTTATTAATATAAATGTCAAACGTGTGATTACTGTACATTGGAGAGACAAATAGGTATACTCAATTAAGTAGTAATAGCTTAATGTGTTGAAGTCTTTTGGAAATTGTAAGAACGAAAATGACAGTGATTTTCGGGTTTTAATCAGTAACTTTGATTATAATTATTGAAGCACTGCTAATTAAGTTTTTGAAACTCTTTTGATTCATCCAACTTTATTTTCAAAAGTACCGAAAAGTTTAAAGTTGTTATTTTTGGTTCATGAACATTTTGATATTTTCATGCCACATCATATATAATAGTAAATCGTCATTTTAAAACTAAATTAGTGAGCATTCATAATCAATACCATCGAGTGATCCTCTCATCCTATAAGGTATTAAGCCTGAAGCTTTTTAGGAGGTGTGAGACTCTTATGGCTTCAAAGGGCACTCCCCTATGTAGGGATTTACATGCCTAAGCTCCACCGGCGAACCGGCTTCACAATACCCCTCACCATGATTAGAAACCTTGGATCATTGCGATGAGATCGATCACGCGTCTGCAGGTTCTTGACCATTGACTGTGCTTCGTTAGAAAAACGTCATCTACTTCCCAAGATGGGTTTTCAATTTTAAATAGTACACTCTCTCAGTTATTGATATTCAAAAGAGGTCAAGTAAATTGTCTTCAATACTGATAATCTTTAACTAAATAAATATGGATTATTTATCCATTCTGTTTTAATTAATTAAATCATATTTATTACATCTGTTAGAATTTTGGCAAGCTCGTTTAAATTTTTGAATTTTAATATTTAAAATATATCAAGAAAATTTTCAAATATTTAAAAATATTTCATTCATTAAATATAAATTATAGCAGAAGAAATTTTAGAGTGAAAAAATATTTTATTAATTAAAAATATTAGAAAATTTTTGGCTTTAAAATATTTTACATTAAAATCTAAAATGAGAATTTTATTATGTAAACATTAATAAAAAAAATGCAAATTTTATGAGAATATTAAATAGAAAAGCTTAGTTTAAGATTTTTAAAAAATTATGTTTAAAGATTAAAATAGGAACTTAATAATTAAAATTTTTCGGAAATGAAGACTTTTTATAAAGTGAATTTAAAAGAAAAGAATTTTAACAAAATCTCGAAAGAATTAAATTTTAATAAAAGAAATGTTATAAAACAAATTTTGTGAATTCCAAAAAAGGAAATAATACTATTTATATTTCATTGTCTTTATGTATAAAAGAAAAATTGTTCCTCGAAAATTTATTCGAAATATATTGTGTTTGATTAATAAGATCGTGAGGGATTATTTGGAATGTTGTAAGTTTGTTGATTGTATGCTGTTTTGATTTGTGACTCTCCTACTCAGATGGGATTGATATGTTGATTGAATCCAATGAAATTAATTTAATGATATTAATTTTAAGTACTAATTAATTAAAGTTTGATAATTATGAATTTTAATAATATTTTCAGTAAACGATTTTAACTTATTAAATTTAATATATTTTAAAAATGAATGTTTATTTAAAAAATTGCATAATATCTTTTTATCCAATAAAATTATGAGGAATTAAAATGTAATATTAAAATTTATCATTTATTGTTTTTTTTCATATTTAAATATTTAATCAAAGAAAGATGACCACTGAAAATTGTTGTGAAGAATCTGTTTGTGTTGTAAATAAATGTTTACATTCAAATTGTGATGTTGTTAATAAAGATTTTGGTGTTATATCTTCAATTTCTGATCTCGAACCGAACAATATTGAAAAGCGTCGTTTATATAATATCTCAAACATAATTTCACAGTTCAAATAGAATATGTTTTAATAAAATAAATATAAAATAATTATTAATAAAGATGTACAATTAACTTTTCTCTTGATTTGACAAATTATCTTAATGTACGACTGGAATTATTTTTAACTAAAAATTAATTAATATTTATTTATCTCCAAACTTTTGCTGAAACGATAAATTCTCATCAAAATTGTTGTACGAAAATCAAAATGAAAAATAATTTTAATCAAAATAAAATTAGCATTTCATTTCAAACTGTAATTTTGGAAATTATACAAACGAAAAAAAATGGATTAATTAATTATTTTTTTTACAAATAAAATAAAATAATTCAAAAATATTTTGGCAGAATTTTCGAATTTTATAAATTTATTTTGTTTAATATTTATAATTGAAATATAAATAAAATAGTTTCAGACTCTAAAAATACAACTGACACAAATAAAATTTTAAGACCCTCTTGAGTCAAATTAATTCTAATTATTTCTGTTTATTATTTCATTTATTTACTTTGTGTGAAGTTAAAATATATTTATTTATTTATTTTTATTTCTTTATCTAATCGAAACTTTGTAGCACAAATCTCATGATTCGAGGGATAAGATGTACCTCTTCTACAGTTCATTTCCTATAATTAGAAATAGGAACCAAATATAGTTTTACTTGTACATTAATTCATAAAATGCATACTACAAAGGCCATTTGTATAAAAAAATTCTTGAAAGGCCATTTTTACGGATTCCTCGAAATTAAGTTTTTTTTTATCAAAATTTTTTTCAAATTGAGGAAGAAATAGTCGTAAGTTAACGCTAGGTCTGGTGAGTATGGAGGTTGATTCAAAATTCTTAACTCAAGTTCCTGTAGTTTTGTAACGGTATTAAGTGCATTGTCGTTGAGAAAGACAAGAGTAGATCTGTCTATCAAACACGGCTTGTTTTCTTTGAGTTTCAGCATCATATCTTCCAATGGGTTGCAGTAGACAATTTCTGTGATTGACAAACCAGGTTTTATGAAGTCATAATGGATTATGCTTGCTGCAGACCACCAAATATTCACCATCAAATTCTTTTAATGAATGTCTAGCTGAAATGTGTTTTGGTGCTTCTTTAGTATCCATAAAGCTTGCGAAAGTTTTTGATTATCATATTGGATCAAATTTTCATTACAAATAAGATTGGATTCCAAAAGTGATTACATTTATAACAAGTAAGACTTATTAACGAAGCATTCAAATGCCTTTTTCATACTTTTCGTTCGACTCATTTGGTATCTACTTATACATTTTTTTCACTTTACCAATTTTAGCTAAGTGCTTGAATATTGTTTGATCTGTAACAGAAAATATTTGAAATAAATCATGACTATTTAAGGATGAATCGGACTCCATTGTTACCTTCAGTTAGAAACCATGAGACTCATAATCAAGGTTAAATTTACCTTACCCAAATTTCCTGGATCAATTTGAGACTGTCTTCTGCATAGTAAAATTGTATCCGAATACATTATTGATGTTTTGCATGGTTTCTGATGCTGAGGTTCCACGTAGAAACTCTTACTTGATAATAGTTCAAATTTCTGCCTTTAGAATTTTTTAAAATGCTGATTTTAAACAAGTTATTCATAATTTCAATTAATTTTATTGATGTGTTCATTGACCAAGATATGTAGCAATCTAACTAAAAACTGAGCAACAAAATGTTAAGTCATTGTCAAATGATAACTATTTGAATTTATCGTAATCATGCCTACAAATTTCATACCTAATATTAAATTCTGGTTTTTAAAATTAAAATATTGCATAAAATATTATAGCAAGGTAAATGTTTTATTTTAATTAAACTGTGATCCTTCCCAGATGGTATTATCGCAATTCGATGTACGGATTCCCCCACAACATTATATTTTAAGAAATACATTTATATAAAAGAAAAGTATTGGAACTCGTGCTACATAGATTACAGTAGCACCTGGTGTATTCTTCACTGGCTTGGAGTCTAAATTCAGACAAACATTTTTGTACTCAGTTTCATTCTCAATGTTAATTTTGTGATACTTTCAATGATAAAAAATAATTTTTTATATAATAAATTTTAATTACTGAACTAATTATTTTATTTGTTTATCAAAACTTTAACTTTCATAATTGTATAAATAACTCTTACAATGTTTTACAACAACTTACTTCTTCGTATTGTTTCGGATAACGAATTATACAATTTCATAATATTTTTTTAAATATCGAAATGACATACTTTCTAATTTAATATATTAAAAAAAGTTTTTAATTCATTTTAATAAAATTTTCCTTAATTGAAAAAAGTATTTATTTAACAAATTTGATAAATGGGAAACAATATCTAAATCTTAAAACATGTTTCATTCTTTATAAATTTTTTAAATGTGAAAAAAAACATCGCTGGTAGCCATTTTTGTTGGCCTAACTATTTTTGATAATATTTTGTTTAATATTAAAGTCCTTAACGGGAAGAAATAATGTTTCTTAAAGGGGGAATGTTTTTATTTTACTGAAATATTGCATATGGAAAGTATATTTACACATAAAAAGACTTTGCTAAATTTATTTAATTATAATATTCAAATTTTATTTGATATAATTACTGCATAACGGTTGAAACAAATTGTTAAAGCACTCTGTCGTCGAGATAGGTGTGACGAATACTTAGAATGTTGACGTTGTGTGTTTAAATGTTGTGTGTTGATTTGGTATCGTGTGTCTCCTAATCACATGGATGACTAATATTTTAATTATTATTATCTGAAACTAATTTATTCAAATTTAGATTTAATATTCAAATTTTTATTTTATTATTATTGTAAATTTTAAATAGTTTTATTAATTTTATTTTTGTATATTTTTAAGTTATTTAATCAAATAATGTTTTTAAAGGAAAATAAAAAGTAATTTTATTTTAACCAATAGCATTTGTATTAAATATTATATATATATATATATATATATATATATATATATAAATTCAAATTAGTTCAAATTTTGAAGTGAGAAGTATTATACATTGTTTGATGAATATGAGCGAAGGCATTATTACATATTGTCATAGAGATGACCCAAATTGTAAATGTAATAAATGTTGTAGCATATGTGTGTGTTTTCTTAACAATAAGAATCGGTTTACTACAGACAGCAAAAAATTGTATATTAAAATGCCTAAAGAAGCGAACAGTGTTTTTAGTAAAACAAATGTTTGCATTTCTCATTCTACATTTGGAAGAAAGTTCATAGACCTGAGTTTTCCATACAATACCTTCACAATGATATAAGCAGCGTTTCAGAGACATATTTTCTACATTTGTTTTTTCAAATAAATTCCATAAATTGATATTTGATTTTCTTAAAAGAATATTCACTTTAAATCCCATTGTATAGCTAACAGCTCATGTCACTGAAGGATGCACAATTTGAAATGGATATACATTCTGAATAAATTTGTACATAAAAACCATTAGTGTAGAAGAAATAGAAGAACTAGATAAAGGGATTTCGACTAATTCAGCCTATTAGATTTAAGATAGTGTCATCATAAATTCAAAATTAAATATTCCCTATGGTGCGGCCAGTACGGATATGGGCCGATTTTACTGGCAACAGCCCGGACATGGTTATGGGCACGGGCTCGGATTTCATTAATAGTTATATAATATATAATATATATTATATTATATATAATACATTTTATATTATATATTAATACACTAAGAAAAACAAATAAAGAAATACAAAAAAGAATATTTTTTATGAATCACTTAAAGATTCATATTCAATTTTGACAGAATTTTCATCAATATCATCATCTTCAAAAATATTTATTTTAATTACTTTTTTATTATGGTATTTATTTATTTTATTAATGTGTTATTGTTAACGACATTTTAAAACGTTTGGTTAAAAATAAATGGTGAAAAACACAATAAATGATAAAAATAATAAAAATTGTCATCGAGTTATCATAATTCCGTAAATTTATTCCGATCAGTTCAGAATATCATCAGTTTATTTTACCAATAATACCAAGACATCGAATCTATCAATCGACCACTCAATTTATGTCTATTAGAAACATTATTTATCAACCAATCTTTGTATATAATAAACTGTTTTGAGTTGATAATGTCTACGGGCTAATATTTGTTACTGTGACCTGCAATTTATTCTTCGTCTTTTCCTTCTGTTAAAATATTGATGAACATTATATATTTATAATATGCTATAACAATTGCAATATTTTATTTTATAATTGTGTAGAAAGTGATATTTAGACCAAGTTAAATATCATTAAATCCTTTTCTACAACAATATAATTTCTAACTGAAATATTTTTTGAGTCTGCTTAAATAGTTTAGATTTAGCTATTTTTTTTATTTTAGACTGTCATAATTAAAATAAAACAGTTAATATTCTCTTGTACCTTGGGGAAAATTCTAAATTATTTTCTCTATTTTATCGAAAGTTGTAAAAAATATTTTCATTATATATTCGCATAAATATATATTTTGTGTTTAAATGAGATTAAAAACGTATTTTTTTCCTCTTCGAAAAGGTTAATATTAAAATATTAATTCGGTTTAATATTATTCTCATCAGAGAATTATATTACTATGAAACATTTTTTTTTAATTATCATATACTAAAATAATTACAGGATTATGATATTATTTTACGGTGTAAAACGCAATATAATGGACTTCGTGTACGATGTATTTTTCTTAAATTAAACTTTTATAGAAAATACTTAAATGCTATTTTCTTCAAAAAGAAAGCTGAAGTTTCAGTTCATCTTTGAGTAGTTTCTGTGAGTCTATAAAGTAAAATTATTAACTTTTTGTCCTGGGTCTGACGGACCTTTTTTGACTTTTGGCAGCAAAATATTTTAGGACAGAAGTGACTAATAGGTATCAAATTTTACTTACCCTTACATTGTCCTTATCTGCAGTTTGAGACCCTGTTTTGAGAAATTAAGACCCAGACCATAGACAGCGCTATTCCATTTATACCAGACGACAACCGCTAAAAATAAAAACATTGATTTTGATGTCTTTCGAAACTCATGAAGGATGACAAATATACATAGAAATTAACAGATTTCATGAACAAAAAATTGTTATATAAAATCATATTAGGTTGGTCGAAAAATAATGGCGGTTTTTGAGCTTTATACTTTGTTTATCTACTTTGATATGTATATAAGTTTAAATGCATTAGTGTTAGATATTATTTGAAATCTTA
>MQRK01196703.1:22856-47068 GCA_001938485.1 Girardia tigrina | reverse complement strand
CATTATTATTAAAAATGCCATTATCAATTCTATATATATATATATATATGTGTGTGTGTGTGTGTGTGTGTGATGTATATATGTATTAATTAAAAAAAATTAATTAATTTAAAAAAAACAACTAACATATACTGACCACTCTAAAAGCAGAAAATATCTGTGCTCAAAGTTTCTCTTCTATATCACATATGTACTATTAATTATTTTTGAGAAACTTTACCGTATGAATATGGTGAGCATATTAATCCAAGAGAGTTAGAAGAAGTTCTTTACAGTACTTATACCTAAATCCAATAAATAATAAGCAAATTAACAATATTATAGTATTGTCTCATTATGACCGATTGAACTCTTTCAATGTGCCCATAATATTTCGGTAATTTTCCTTCGTGACCAACTGAACAAATAGATTGTATTCCTAAAGTTACTGCATCCCTTACAGAAACGTTAATGGATCCTTTAATATATCATAATATCCAAATTAGAGCCATTCTGAATCAAAATATTCTAAGAATCTAGAAATGAATTCCCATGCTATAATGATGGAAACTGTGGTACCTTATTAGCTTAGTGGAAAGATGATAATGTCAGAGCATATGATAATCTCTATAGTTTACAAAGATGATCTAGCACTACAAGTAAGAAAAACCATAATATTTAAGTGGTAGTAGATTGATTCTCAAACCATAAGTTTCAAATTTAGACTAAATAAATGTACTCATATAGCTATTAAATATTATACAAATCAATAAATTAATTTTCTATGATAACCTAATAGAGTAATCTGTCGCATTGCGTGGGTTTACGTACACGGTGTCGGTATTGTGATTTTGAGTTTTTATGATAAAATTTTTAAACTCCTCAGGTAGAGTTTCTTTTTGCGCCTATTTATAGAAAAATTTAAATTTGAAAAGTTTATAATGGAAAAATTTTCGTTCGTATGGCACCTTACTGGTAAAGAGTGCAAAATAATATTATCTAGACAATAAGTTAAAAATAATTTATATATATATATATATATATATATATATATATATATACATATAAGAAAATATTAATATTTTTGATAATGTTAACTTGNTTATCTAGACAATAAGTTAAAAATAATTTATATATATATATATATATATATATATATATATATACATATAAGAAAATATTAATATTTTTGATAATGTTAACTTGAATTATAAGTAATTAAAAATACATTGTTTTTTTTAAAGATATATTAATTTTTTATCTGTTTTTGTACAAAATTATCAGTTTTATATTTCATAAAAAATATAGTTTGTGTCCCGTTCTTTTAGTTTAGTTTCGTATGAAGAATCTGGAGTTGTTCAAAATATTTTCCTGTCTGACAACCTCCGGTATGTCTATATCGCTTGCGTTGCCATTTTAAATATAACGAAATGTAAGCCCTAGTTAAAAAGGATAATTAAGACTATTGCCAACTTAGCTGGCAATTAACGTCTATAATCACGCAATAATTGGATTTTTGTTTGAAATATAAAATTATAAAAAAATGAAGATTTTCTTTTTGTTTACAAGTCATAGACATATTCAACATTTGGTGATTTATTTTCCAAAAAATTATTTTCATAATAGAAGTTTATTTTAACGAAAAATCAACTGATTTATTTTTTTTAATTTTGTTTATTTTATTTTGTTTTTGCTAGTTTATTATAGATAAAAATTCAATTTAATTAATTAATTTCAATAATATGCGAATTAATTATAATATAATTATTCAATTTGGAAATTGCCAATAAATAATTATTTAATACTAATATAATTTAGCTTTACTATTATTAAAATTTTTAAATAATGACTTTAATGTTCGGTAAATAATATGAGGATGGCGTTCCCCGGGATGTTCTTTCCCTTAGACTTGAACATATTTAAAAAGTAGAACACGGATAACCCATCGCTTTTTTAGTTTTCCCATAGGTGATTACTTATCCGTGGTCCACTGTATATATATATATATATATATATATATGTGTGTGTGTGTATATTTGTGTATGTAAATGTGCCAAAAAATTGTTAAACGATTTTTCACCCGTTCCCATGGAAATTGTGTCCTAATGTGTAATTCCAGTGATTTCTTTGCAAAAAAAACTAATTAGTAATTTCCCCTATTTATAAACTTAATGGACAAAAAAAATAAATCCAAAATTTGTGTATTTTATATTTGTCATAACTTTATGAATTTTCGGTATTTTTCCGTAATAAATACATTTTTGTACTTCTTATAAATATATTTTATTTCGTTATATCTTTTTCTTGATAAATTTTCAAAAAATATTGAATTCATGGAGCCAGGGTATTCCATTCTTCTATAATTTTCTAGTGTTAAAAACAAATGTTTGGTACACTGAAACCTGTTTTTATGCGTCCGTTTTTTGCAATTTTTATTTGTGCCATCTCATAATTTGCTGTTTTTTTATGAGAACGCACACAAAAATTCGCACAAATAAAAAATCGCATAAAACATGTTTGAGTATATTTTAAGAGGTAGAAACGGCGCTACAAAAATCAGGCTTTCCAAACTAGCAATCGACACAAAAATATTTAGTAAACATATTTTGTGACGGATTGAATAGAATAAGGTTCTATCATTATCACACATTTACGCAGCACTAAAACACATTAAAATGCTCTCCTTAACAGACCGGGTTATTTATACTAAAACCAGGTCGACCAAATTACTAGTTTGAGTTTTGGACCCGATATATCAACTCAGGATAGATTAATTTGTGAATTTAAAAATCGATTTTTGAGGGCTTTTTATTCGCAAAAAGCATGATTTCAAATAAAAAGACTTTTTTTATTTACCTGTTGTCTTCTATTAAACTTGCAAATTGAAAAACCCTGGAAATTCTAAATGTGAAAATTATTGCTTCGATCAAGAGAAGAAAATAATTTTATATTAGCTTTTAATTGAATGTATAAAGAAAATTATTGAAATGTAAATAAAAAATTGAAGTATAAGATATGTTTTTTTCCTTACAACTTGTGGTTTAGAATTGTTGAAAATTGAAAGAGTTATTTTTTGTTTTAATATTCAGCTGATTATGGAAATTACGTGTTTCTTGGAATTTGTGAGATTAATAAATATTATTTGTTGATTTTCAATTATTGTTGATTATTTCGAATTGTTTCACATTCTAAAAACTCTCCAGACACATTGGAGATATCAAATTAATTTTAGAAGTATCTCCGAAGTTTGATGGAATCATTCCTGACGTAGGGGAACTTTTAGACAAATTTGAAATTGCATGTTCAATTAGAAACTGCGACAAACTAGAAAAATTGTGCCATTGCTATTCGTTAACGAGACGTACAACGTGTACGCGAACTTATTGGGTAAAACAAAAGAATCATACGAGAAGATCAAAAATGCGATGAAAAAGGCTTTTGGAATGTCTAACATATCAGCATATCGTAAGTTTATTAATAGAAAATATCAGCAGAGCGAATATATCGAAGTGTATTACAATTCGATAAAGTCACTTGGAATACCCAGCGGTGATATGATAATGATTGCGTTTGTTAATGGCCTACCTTCTCATTTGGCGCAGGAATTGGTGAAAACAGAGTACAATGATATCCATCAAATGATCAGCGATAGCAGAAGATTAGTAGAATTGCGTGACGATAAAGACTTACGACTTCTTGGAACCAAGAGGTTAAATACTACTGGAGAACACGGTGGTGTTATTGCTTGCTACCCGAACGCATATAAAGTGCCGCAAAAGTTCAATGAACGTAGTTTTATGGCAAATGTTAGCCGCTAAAAAAGCTTTCATCAGCCAAATTATTAAGTGAGATGTTTTAAATGTAACGGTGTTGGTCATTTTGCGAAAAACTGTTCGGGAAACGAACAGGGAGATATAAATTAACGGGGACCAATTGTATCTCGTCAAGCGGAGGTGTCATGATTTTCACTTATGTAATTTATAGGGGTAAGAAGGTAGTGCTTTGATAGATACAGGCTATAGTATCACGGTTATAGGGGAAAGGATGTGGAAGCAGGTGAGTGGATTGTGACAATGAATGGTGATTGTTTAGGATACCAAAAAGAGAAGATTAGTATTAAAATTTCAGGGCGAGAGATAATAACAGATTGCTTGAAGGTAGATTATTTGCTTGCTGTAGTAGAAATAATAATTGGTCTAAAAAGATGAATGAATTGGTGGAGTGTATATTAAAGATTGGATAGCAACTTTTGGTAACAATGGTTGCGCGGTAATTATTAAAGATGGCAATTTGAAAATAAGTGAGTCAAATTTTGTTGCACGGTTCGATAGAACTTCGTTGAAAGTTGATTGGCAGTGAAAAAATAATGTCAAGCCGTCATTTGTAAATAACTATGCAAATTATATGCCCAAACCTGAGGTGAAACATGAGTTTGAGTCAGCAGTTGATGAGTGGATATGCAAGAATTATTTATTAAAATATGATGAGACAAGATTGGGACCACCAACTGCCAACATACCTATCTTTGCTGTAATACAAGAGAAGTCAGATCTCATTTACATATGTATGAGTTACAATCCAAAGAGATAGAGAGACCCGATGTAAAACATGATGTGCGTGTTCTTGGTCCGAATGTTAAGCAGGATGAAGTGGTTTATACCTCGCAGAGAGCAAATGATATTCCAACAATTAAAACTTCGATGAATCGATGAGACGTTTACGCAGTTTGTGGACAATTGATAGGTATTAATCCGGTTTGCGAGTGCTGAGAGTAGCATGTTCGTACCCAAAACGACAAACAGAAAGCGCGAGGGACTCTTTTATACCTGAAATCATTATTCGATTCCTAGAAAAAAATTTAAATACAGTGAAGGTAAAGAATCCGGTCGTGGGTATATGTGAAGTAGATATTAATTAAGATATAAATTTTTCGTAAATTTGTCAAGTTTCAAATTTATATGTGAAATAACATTTATATTGGCTTTTTTCATAGTTTTATCAACAGAATTTCTGAATGGACTTCTTTACTAAAAATTGCTTTGTTTACATTCAAATTTTACATCAACATCTGCAGTTCGTGCAAATTTGAAGTTGCATATACCACGCACAAGTTTACGTAGAATAATGAAGGACATTGAGTTGAAAGTTTGGCTATCTCGTTTGCTCCATAAAATGAATTATGACGATTATGACAGGCACATAGAATTTTGCGAATGGTTACAGCAACAACTCCATGAGAACATTGACATCAGGGACAAAATAATTTGAACCGACGAAGCTTCATTTAAGTTGAAGTTTAATGTTAATTTGCATAATGTCGTGTACTACTCCACTGAGAATCCTCATCTGGTATGGAGACCAACAATCTTTCTCCAGGAATTTGTGTGTGGGGAGGAATACGTTCAACTGGTGTGCTGGGTCCATACTTCTTTGATGGAGCGGTAAATTCTCAGCTATATCTCGACATGCTGTGTGATTTTGCCGTACCTCAGCTTGACACAGATAACGACGTTTGGATGGAAGACGGTGCTCCCCCTCATTATGATAGAAATATACGCGACTTTTTGGATAAAACTTTTGAGATGTGGATCGGCAGGAGAGGAACCACTGAATGGCCTCCACAATCACCGGACCGGACACCTTGTGATTATTCAATGTGGGGTATCCTGAAGGAACGCGTTTACTCACAAAATGTTCTAACCGAGTTGAAGTAAAGAATTACTACAGAATTTGCAGCCTTAAACAACGATAAAGACTTGTGCCGACGAATCTGTCACTCTGTTCATAGAAGAATTCACTTGTATATTAAATCTGAAGGACATCACTTTGAAGATAAGATTTAATTGTTTTCAAGTTTTTGTTTTGAAATTATTATTGTACGCTGATTAAATAAAAGTTGTATCATTTAGAATTTTGTGTTTATTATTATTAAAATGGGTAAAGCGACTTATGGCCACCCCTGTATTAGTATTTCCTATGTTGAGTCAAATAAAAATATTGCTGATGGACTAACATGAATTACAAAGGAATTATGTGGATTTCATTGTCTAATCGGTCAAACATCCGACAAAATAAAGGAGTTGCATGAAGTTGGGCATTTTTGATTCAAAAAGACGAAATTTCTATTGGAAAAATATAGCTTACACCCATCGGACGGGGTGATAAAGGAAATTATTTCAAAATGCAATTTGTGTCAGTCGACAGATCTAGCTCCTGTAAAATAAAAAAAGGGTACACTAGATGTGTCGGAAAACTGTAAATGATTGATAGTAGACGTCACCAAGTTTCATAACGAAAAATGTCTAAAGGTAATCGACTCTGGTCCATCGCGGCTGGCGAATTGGATGAAAATTCAAGATGAAAGTGAGAAAGAAATTTGTGAACAAAATAATTGCATACTGCTTCAAAGAAGTCCACCATGCGAAATTTTAATAGATAATTGCTCGACATTTTATCGCAGTAAATTTACGAATTTAATGGAAAGATGGGAAATAGCTATATTGTTCAGAGCAGTAAATAGACCATCTGGAAATGGTATAGTGGAGAGAAACCATAGATGGATTAAAACTATGACTGAAAGAACGGGAAAGACAATTGAAACGGCTGTGTACTGGTACAATAACACCCATAATGAAAGCGATGTAATACCTAATGCTTCAGTTTTTAATTATGAGATTAGACTACCAAACTTGTTTAATAAAACAGTTTTAGAAAATGTTTCAATCAATGAAAAATTTTGAATAAATGATCCTGTTTACCTTAAACCACAGATAACGACAAGGTGCATAGAAATTTCGATCCCAGTGATGATTAAAGGGTACAAATCGGACCAAACATACTTAATGAAGACAGATAATGGATGCTTTCCATGACACGTAGCGGATTTGCGGCCACGACGCAACGATTATATGAGTAGAATAACACTGGGAGTTGTAGACGACAACGACGAAGATTCAGACTTAACCGAAGCAGTTGAAGCAAGTGAGCATGTAACCAGATGAAGTAAAAGAGAAACAAGACGACCAGTTCGGTTTGAAGACTACATCTTGGATGAAGAATCTTACGATTCTGTTGAGGTTGTGATTTAGAATTGTTGAAAATCGAATAAGTTATTTTTTTGTTTTAATATTCAGCTGATTTTGGAAATCACGCGTTTATTTGAATTTGGGAGATTAATAAATATTATTTGTTGATTATTTCAAATTGTTTCACATTCTACACAACTTATCCTTCATGGAGGAAGTATTGGTTGGAAGTGTTACCAATTGATGTCCCTCTGATTTAGAATATCTACTGTTCATCATTTATTTGTTTAACAATGAAGACAACACATCCTAATTGTTATATAATAAAAAACTGTTTAATGAAAAATACAATAAAATATTTTTTAATTTCTTTATGTTAACTTGATGGATTGAGGCAGCGATATCGACATTGTTGATGATAACACTTGCAGCACCGCCCACATTTTCGTGTGATTCATTTATTTGTTATATATCCGACACTAAAAAGTTTTCTTAGTTGACGATATAATGAAGAGTCACTCTGTTGTCTAAAATGTCGTCATTAAAGGACTTCAAATTTTGATTCTTTTTTTTCCTTTTCATCATATTATTTTAAATAAGAAATCTCATGAGATTTTTTATCAATGTAGAGCGGGCGCATACGCAAAGGAGTTTTAGGGGGATTAATCCCCTCATAAAAAAAATTGAATTAAGATATTTATTAACCCTCAGTTTTTAACAGCATATGAATATGAATAATTTAAAATTTTTAACAATCATAACCCCCCCCGAAAAATTTTAATTATGATCTTAATTACCTAAGTTTTGCAGAGCATAGAAACTTTTCTTCCTTAAAACATAGAACATGCTATAGATAACGAAATCCTCTAATCTATAGAAGCCATTATTGAACAATGGCCAAGTGATATTAGTTGCATTAGTGGTATTTCTATGGTATTATAAGTTTTATTATTTTAATAATAATTAATTTAACTTTTTTAATTTTAAAAATAAAAACTGGATAAAAATAATAGTATAACCCCCCGATATACTTTTCTGCACACAAGCTTGATGTGAAGTATAACTTAATATTGAAGAGTCAGAATCATTCACTATACCCATAATTTAGCTGTTCTAAATGTCGGTATTTTAATGTGAGGGTAAAACTTGCAATAATTGTATTTGATAAACATATTATCGAATTCGTTCTGTTTGACGAAATAAATAATTTTCTTTGTTTGGTAATATTTTCCCAAAGTGTTTCACATTACAAAAAACCGTGACAGAATCAGCACTGTGTTACGCATCATTTATCGACCAATCACGAATTCCAATTAGTGTGACGTCATCGCCTTCTAACTCATTTACGTATTATTTCACGTGTTTCACTTAATTTTCCTTTGGAAAATTTTTAATTAAAATTTCGATTTATAAAACAAAAACTATTTTAATTAATTAAATTTAATGAATTGCTGTTTCAATTTTGAAACTAAAACCAAATAATTTCTAATTAGTACTTCTAGATTAATTTTCTTTTCAAATATTTAATTGATAATGAATTTATTTTCACTTTTGTAATCGATAGACAAAAGATTTTTTGTGAGCAATTAAAAAAATCGAATTTTTGAATATTAATATAAATAATTTATATGAAAAATATTAATCCAAAATAACAATTTAAAAATTAGGTTTAATAAAGTAAAATAATATTTTAAAATATGTGAAGAAAATTTTAGAGCAGTGTTTAGGCGACTTTACTTTAATCATTTTGAATGTCAATGAGTTGTAGTGTCTTATGAACAATAGTGCACAGAACTGCCGCTCGTATTGGTATTCAAAGCCATTCTGTTGAACAGAAAACTCACCCTTTTACAATCAAGAATTTTACTCGAATGTGAATGTTTATTAATACGGGTTTTGAGATAACGCTTTGTCTCCACAATGAGACTTTCACGCCCTCATGCCTAAGGAATTTTATGAGGTCTTGGAATGCTGGTAATGTCTTTGTATAACTACAAATTTGTATATTTCAACAAACTTCCTGAAAGATAATATCCAATTATCGACAACTGGGTTCACTATTGCTTCATAGTTACACTCAAACTCGTGACATGGGCCTTTCAATCCCAGAATTATAACTAAGCCATGAAGTGAATTACTAGCAGATGACTGCCAGCATTTCTGAATAGAATTCAGTTACGTTTCAGACACTTTCGCCTAGAGACGGAATAGAATCTATTGTAGCTTTGAAAGGCCTTTACATGAAAGTGTTAGGGTTTCGAAAAATACATATGAACATTTTTGATAAAATTTTATGTAGAATAAAACTTAAAATAATTCTTTTAGTAAAATTATTAATTTCAAACAAAATTTGGAATTGAAAATGAAAAATATTTTAGTCTTTGTTTTATTTGATCAATTTTCAAGGCTGATGAAAACTACTATATAAACAGCTGCAAATTTAGTTTAGTTTGCCCAAAAATTTCTCTCAACAAAAACAAAAACCAAGGGGGCAAGTAAAATTGTTACAAAGAATTATTTTTATTTATTATTCTTTTAAAACATTCTTTTTAAACCATAAGTATCCCGTATGGGAGAAAAAGGTTTATTTTAAAACTAAACTATCGTTTGTTTTGGAGATTCACAGTTTTTACTGTAATCTGTTAACTCGTACGAAATATTGTTTTGTGTTCTGTCATCAAGAATGGAATTATTAATTTTATTTTCGACTTGTTAATTTTTGTTATTTGAAATAAAGTTTCATAAAAGATTTTGTGTTCATTGTCTATATATTTATTTTGGAAGTCCTTACTGATTAATTGGAGTCAGATTAAAGATTAAAGATTTGTGTTTTAAAACGTAAATATTTAAATTAAAGATTTTTAAAACCCAACAAAAGTATGTTTGACTGGCTGGCACAGTAACAGATCGCATCTTCAATGTGTCTGTTTTTGATAGCATTATAATTCGATTTATAAACCAGATTAGCTTGCAATCTAAAAAATCGTTTTCGATCTGTTTGAAGTTCTACGTAAATGAGATTACTTTGTCACTTCTACTTTACTTATTTTAATAAAATACTTAATAATTTTGTGCAAATTAATTGTACATCTTAAGGTAAGAATTGGATGTATTTGATTGTTTAAATAAAAATTTATTTTTGCGTTCAGGTACATTCTTATCTGCGTTTTTATTTCGAAAATAAGATTCGTAGTCTCATTAACAATTTTTGTCGTTTCCAGAATAATGTGTGATTAGGGGTTCCAATCCCGGGAAAAAAACTGACATGAAAATGAAAGACTTTGTTACTTTTGCATCAGGAAACTGGTTAAAAAGCTTATATATTACACGGTCATTGCAAGTGTTTTTTGCTGATTAAGTGATGTTATAGCGATGTAGAACAAACACTTATCCGTAACATATTGATAGTGTTGACAAAACAATGAGTGTTAAATGTTACTTATACAATAATAATTGACAACACAAAAATGGAATTTTCCATCAATAAAAGTTGGAGAAGATATTTTTGATATAGAATCGCCTGCTTAAGATTTTCTCATTCTTTCGTTATTAAGAAAAATGTTAAAATTAATTTAGAAAACTACGGTAATTTAATTCATTTTTATTGACTTTTATTTTTATTATTAGTATTCTTAAAAATGATATTTACATTTCTTTTAAAATAATACATATACACATCACGGATAATTCAATATAATATCATTAGACCTAATCATATTAATACTCATTATTTCAATAACTTTTAATGGTATTATTTTAATACTATAGCTATCCTAACAGTATCAGTTTTTAATACTTTTAAGTATGATGTATATGGCCACCAGTTTGTGAATTGTAGGAAACATTTGGGTTAAACGGAATAAATGTCAGACAAATTAAAATTATTGATCAAGATGAATTGAATGTGGTTGGTGAATAAATGTATAAAATTTAAACTTTTTAAATATTGATTTTTTTTAGTACTAAACATCCAAAGAATATCATTATTCAAACATTTTCAAAGGTTTTTCATGATACTATGCACATAATTATATAGTTCTAATACAGTAAATGCTGCTGTGAACTATTTGTGAATCAGTTAGCAGCTCGAAATCGCAGATTCCAAATCCAGTGCCGCCATCAAACATTCCACTGACACAGACAGTATTTACTACGATATCATTATAATAAGCGTCGGTATTTACTTGAACCACCGGATCCGACCCAAACATGAGTTGCAGTACCTGTTGCAACCAAAATCCAAGTCAGGTTAAATATAATGCCAGCCTGAAACTGCAGCACCTGGTAGGACCACGATGATCGATTGACTGGAATCCGTATCGTCTTCCAAAACTTTAACACTTGGATTGCAATCATTTAACATTAAATTTTTGATATGGTCGACGTAACTCCATGAACTGACTGCTAGTTGAAAACTGTTTTATTATCTTTCAGAAATTAAATGGCTTGTGTTTCATATTTTGTACCCATTGTCAGCGATGGAAAATATTGTTGTCGCTCTCGAAATGCTTTGGGAGTATTTTACCAATAAATATCTGAGTGTTTAAGCTTTAGAATCGTCTCATTAGTAAAAGAAACAAATTGTTGATGAGCGTTTCACAACTGAATGAATTCTGATCTTTGGTAAGTAAACCAAAAAGAGTAACTACTTTCATTCTTTGACAACTTCGGAAAATTAACTCGACTCTCATAGTTAAAATGTTTATCCACGCTTGACTTTATGTAAATAAATCATTGATTTATTTGTGTTAGTTGTATTGAGATTATCTGTGAAGAGGTTTGATTCAAGATTAGAAGTCATAATTTCACACAAAAATTTATTTGTTAAAATTAAACACAAATTTAAACAAATTTCTTCTAGTTGATCTAATTTAATCATTTCGCCAAAATCCATTGATAAAATTTTCTTTTAAATCATATTTCTACTTTTGTATAAATTTATTAAACTTTCTCTAATAAAATTTTTACAAAATATTTTCTTCATTTAATTGTTTATTTTTGTAAGTAGCGTTTATGCCACTTTCATTATTATCACATTTTGAAGTCATAATTTAACACCACAAAATTTATTAATATCAACAATTCACATGCTTAAACAAATTTCTTATTAATTCAATTATTTCGTTCAAAATTAATTCATTAATTTTTTCGATTAAATTTCGAAAATTTACGAAATATAAACTTCAAATTATATTTACATTTTTTACGAAAATTTTACAAAATTCAAATTTTAAATTATTTTACATTTTTCAAATTAAACTTCAAATTATATTTACATTTTTTATGAAAATTTTACAAAATCTAAACCCTAAATTATTTTACATTTTTCTACGAAACTTTATCATAAAAACTAATTAATTTAAATTTACAATAGACCCTTTTGTTAAAAAAAATATTTCTTAAATATTGATCCGTTAATTATTTATTTAAAATTTATTTAAACTTATTTCATAACTTTTTCCAAAATATATTAATTGTTATTACTGTAAACATATTTTAAATAAGTATTTATTTATCATATTTTTACTCTACATTTTAATTTTTTAATTTTTTTCTTTTAAATTTTCAAATTAAAAAAATAATAAATTATTTTGGCGAAACTTAAATTTAAACTAATTCCTCATAATTTTAATTATTATTCAGTTTGAAATTTTTTTTACGAAAAAATCATTTTTTTTAACTTTTTGTACTTTTTTTGTTTTGCATAACTATTTAATTTTTGTAAAAATTTAAAATTTTTATAAATTATTTGGCGATTTGAAAATTTTAACTAACTCCTCATAATTCGAAAATATATAGTTAAAATCAATATATTCTTTTCAACAATTTAAGTATTTCATATATTTTGACAAACGTCCAAAAAATAATATCCGCTCTTATTTAATTAAAATAAAACTGTGGTCATTAAATGTAAATGAGAAAAAAATAATTTCCAAATTAAATAACGTAAATTAAAAAAATAAATATTTTCATCATCCTTCAATTCAATTACGTTTTTTTTTCATTGTTATTTTTTTCTGTTCAACAAAAAACTTTCCTAAGTTCGGTAAAAAATGATCTAAAGAAAGAATGAGAAATATTTTTTAATAATTTATAAATTACTAAAAAAATGAGAAAAAATAATTATTACAATTACTAAATTAAACGTTTTTTTGTCATTTTTTGTTGGATAAAAAAATAATTTTGACAGTGACGTAGTGGAAATAGGAAAAATTTTCCTTATTCAAAAGTCATGCTTTTTGATTAATTAGTGTTTTAATTTTGATGCAATTTTAAAAAATGATAATTAAAACAAAATTTCGTTTCAGGTTGTTGTGCATCTGATTATCAAGAAAAAATTTTTTTAATTAAATTATTTCCTTTTAGAAGAAAAATAAGTAATAGAAATACGGAATTTGCGGGTAGTTGTTTTGTCGGTTTTATTGTTTGACTTGAATTTCAATAAACAAATTAATATTTTTTTGAAAATTTTAAAAAATAAAAAAAATTATTTAAAATCTCTATGGAAAGTATTATTATTCATTTAAATTTATGATATGTTGTTATTATATTTATTAAATTTGATTTAATTATTACACCTTTATTTGCTTGTGGAAATATACAAATTTCGCACAAATAAAAAAAGGGATATAAAAGGACTGCAAAAATGTAGAATTTATTACTTACGTGAGGCGTTTAAAGTATCAAGCTTGACACAGAAAACGAATAACAAAAATTACCATTTTTACGAAACAACAAGCTTAACTTATTTAGGCACCATTTTTGAACATAATGTTTATTGTCAACTCAGAAAACACCTTTCTGAAACTTCTGGGTACATGCGGCAAAGAATCCTCCACGACAACCTTCAAACAGTCTTTGTACGTAAACTGAATATCTCTCAAATGCTTCTTTAGGTGTCTGAAGAAGTAAAAATAGCTCGGTTTAAAATCTGGGCTGTATGGTGAATGATTCACAAACATTAGTCCAGCAACTTCAATTGTGGCCCGAGAAATTCCAGCTGTCTTTACTGGAACACTGTCGTGGAGAAACTATCTTCTTCTTTCGTATATTCTTTCTGGTTGTTTCCACGAGTTTGTTTTAATAGTTGGCGTTGACGGTAATGCCTTTATCTGCAAAAGCCATGAGAATAAAACCTTTATGATCCCATAAATTGAAAAGCATCATTGCTCGTCCATGACTTGTTCCAGTTCGCATTTTCAAAGAAGGCACTCATTTTCCATGTTACTGACTCACGCTTTCTTTCCTGCAAATATATACAGAGTGGGGTTTCATCCTCAGTAATTAAAATTTGCAGGTAAGTTTCATCATGCTGGTCGCACATGTTAAAGTTTTACTGAATTCACTTCAATCGGTTTCACGTCATTTCACCAGTTAAGAAGCGGGCTTAGAATCTGGAGCACAGTTTTTCGATACCAATGAATTTAGCGTGGGCTGCTCTAACACTGATGTTGAACTTCGTTGGTAACATTTTCATGGTAATTTTACGTTTTTCTTAGACAATCCTCTGCAATTTTTCATCAACTGAGTCAAAAATTTCTTGTAGCCATTCTATTTTTTTCTTGATCAAAACAGATCGTAGATTTCACTGTCCGCCTTCTTCTGCGACAAAAGGAACTTAATAACGTTGCGATATTCGATATCTGAAATCATCGCATTGACGAAAATTCAAAATGTAGCAATAAAATTTTTAATGCGTTTGATAAAATGACACAATTACCGAAATTTAAATACTAATTAAATATAATATTAAATATATTAATTATATATATATAAATATATTTTATATTTTTTTTATTTTAATTAATTCTATTTTTTTCGTTTTTCAAAAATAAATATTTATTTGATACTTAAAAAATTTAATAAATAAAAATAGCTGTTATTTTGGGACGAAAACTTTTTTTGTTTTTATAAATTTGATTTAATAAATCATTTAAAAAGTAATAATATTTTAATTAATGATGTTAAATATTTGCGACAGATGATCGAAATGTAAATAAATTTCCATTGGATTTATTTAATGATGAAATTATTTTTTTTGATTTATTTATTCTCTTTTAATGTTTTACTTTTAAATGAAGCAATTATAATTAATTAAAAATATTTTTTTTAAAAAAAAGTATTGAAAATAATTCACAAAATAATTTTTATAGAGAAAAATTAAATTATAAATATTCATATTACTCTAAATTTCTTTTCATTAAATTTTCTTTTTTAAGTATATAATTTATAATTTATAATTTCTCTTTTGTAACAAAATCCTCCTACATAATATTAATAATTATGTGTTATGCACTGGAAAAAGATAAAAGAAAAAGTAATCACACTGAAAAAATTCGTTCTTTTGTCATAAAAATATGTAAAAATGTAAATTATTTATCACCAAAAATTAATATCTTTTTTATAATATTAATAATATAAAAAATATCTAATGATTATAGTTTTATTTATTACAATTTTTTATTAAAAAACACACCCATCATTTTAATCTCATAACTAATCGTTACAATATTTTATAAAATATAAAATTAAATAATAATTTAAAAAATATAATAAATATATAAATAATTTTATAAATTCACTGAATTTGTATTTTGAAATATTTTTTCAAAAAAAAGTTCATTATTATTTTGTATTATAGTTTTCTTTTTTTTTGGATTTTTCTATTAAAATTCGAAATTGAAGATCGTTTTACATTTGGAAAAAGAAGACATATTCCTGGAAATCTTAACTAATATTATTTGGAAATATTTAAGTCATGTTAGAAAGAAGACATCAAATCTAATAATAAATTTCTGTCAGATTACTATCCCAATAAGTAATTAAATTATCTTCTTCCCCCAAATCGGACAATCTATGCCTCTAAAGTTTGTTTTGCAAAAAATTTAATATTTATTGAAGATGAAATCTTATCAAATAAAGGCTCATTTGATGATCTCAAAGAAAATATTTTTAATTTCGCCGAAATATATTTTTTTGACTAATCTTTAACTGCCTAAAGGAGTCGAGTATAATTAAAACTCTCCAAGACATCTTAAAACTGTTTTCTTCCCGTTCTTCCTGATGATAAATACATTCTTCAATATCAAAAGTTTCTCGAAAAAAAATTAATTATCAATTAAGAAATCCCTTGCTGAAAAATGCTTTGATAAAATCATTTTTTTTCGTTCTCAAAAAGCAAAAAAACAAGATTATCAAATTTCCAGAGAAAGAAAAAAATAATGATGAAAATAATTACAGTTTATTTATTTTTTATTTTCAAAGAAAAAAATAAAGAATAATTAAAAAACAATACAAAAATATTTATTTTTAAAAATAAAAACAGATTAAATTTATTTTTATGCAAATAATTTTTGTAGTTGTTTTGTTCTTAAGAAAAAAAAGATTTGTTGTTAGTCAAAGAAAAAAATATATAAAATAAATATATATATATACTTAGGCTGTCCCAAAAGTCCTCAGATGGCCTTTAAAAACACACTAATATTTTACCAAATTTAATCAAATTTGGACTGAATATTATTCAGACTGTCAAAAATACTGTTAAAATTTCAAAGCATAAAATTTGAAACTTACCAAAAAAATAATATTATTAACCAACAAAAAAAATTAGATGCAGCGAATTTAAAAATTTATTTAAAAAAATATTTTAAAAATTTCTTAAGCAACAACATATTCACCATTGTGGTCAATAACCAACTGACAATAGTTAAAAAGTTTATCTAGTTGATTTTTTAATGTTTCTGTTGATAAAGAATTAAAGAAGAATTTACAAACTTCTTATATTTGTTCATGTGATTTGAAAACATTATTTTTAAAACTTTTCTTCATTTTTGAAAACAAGAATCTGTCACACAGATTAAAATCTGGACTATAGGGCGATTGATAATTTTTTTCAATTTATCTTTTTTCAAAAAAAGATTTGTTTCTTTGCTAGAATGAGGTCTTGCATTATCATGCCACCACTTAAGTTCCTTTAGCTTGATACTGTTAGATATAAGTTTCCGCCATTTTTCACCGGTGTCATGAACAAAGTTCACATACGCCTCGGAATCAATCTTGGTACCATATGGCAGTGTTTTTACATTAAAACGTTTGTTGCAGGTAAAAGTTACGAAAACAAGAGATTTTTAATCAGTCGTTGGTGATGGCTTTATCACTTTTGGAGGAACAGCATTAGAAGGAATCCAAACTTTGTGATCTTCTTTCTTTCCTCTACCTTGGAAAAAGACCCATGTCTCATCCTCGATCGCTATGTTGGAATATGCTTCATCACTCATCTGGGAAATTACATCGCGTATATGCTTTGCAAAGTTAATGCGTTGTTGGTTATTAGCAGCAGAAAGTTCGTGAGGGACCCAAATAGAGCAAACTTTTTTGTAATGAAGTTTTTCACGCAAAATTTTGTGGACTGTATTTTTGCCTAAAGAAAGTTCATTTTCAATATAACGCAAAGACGCATTTGGAGCTTCAACAATCACTTCTTTGACTGCTTTAATCTTTTCATTGTCTATTAATGACGGTCTGCCATTTCCTGATGAATCGTCGAAGGACGTCCGCTTTTCTTTTTTAAAATCAGTCAATCATTGTTGAATAGTTTTCAGTGCTGGGTGATTTGCGTCTTCCCATGCCTGCTGAAGTTGCTGAAGAATTTCTGAAGCAGAGAATCCTCTTTTACTTTGAGTTAGAACAAAAAAACGTTGGCAACATTTATTTGGTTCCATTGTTAAAAACCACTTGATTTGAATTCGCTGTACTTTTAAAATTTCAATACTTTAATGTAACAAAATTTTACTTTTATTTAATTTTATACTCCGAAATTTTAACACAGTATTTATGACAGTCTGAATAATATTCAGTCCAAATTTGGTTAAATTTAGTAAAATATTAGTGTGTTTTTAAAGGCCACCTGAGGACTTTTGGAACAGCCTAAGTATATTATCAATTTTATTTTTTTTGTCTTTCAGAAATTTTAGATTTTTTTTTGAAAAATAAGTTTTATATAAAAAATTAAACGACAACAAAAAATCCAATTATTTATCATTTACTAATTGATTTTTCTTGTTTATTTTTTTGGGGGATTTTTATTTTTATTTTCTATGTAATAACAATGAAATATTAGAACTTTTAATACGATTTTTTTAAAATTTTTAAGTTCTGTGAAATTTTCAAGTGTTTTTATGAATGCTAATTATACTTTTACCACGATAACATTTCGATTTCAGATAAATATCAATTGAATACTAATTAGCATATGAGTTTGGGAAAAGCAAACTGGGACGTTTGCATCAGTTCAATTTCGCAGATTAATGAGCAGAAGATTGGATTGAACAAACAGAGAATTCCCAGCTGCAATGACACTTTCCCTTCTGAACGTGATTTTGGTAGTGTGTTCTATCAACTCATTGCTGCTATAGGACTCACAATAGTTAAGAGGTTCCGATTCTCGCGCTGGAAAGTAATTAACTAGTAACTCAATCAAAATCCGAAAACTCCTTCTTAGCCGGAATGAGAGTCTCATTAATACCCTAAAACAATCTCCCTATCTGACTAAATCTTCCCGTTGATAAGTTGAGTAACACGAAGACCGATTATTAACACTAAGACACCGAATTTGTTACAGATGAATAATGAATGAGAAACTGTTGTCGATTCGTTTGCTTCAATTTTTGCTTTTTCTATTTGCTTTTCAAATCTGCAAAAGATGATCTATTCAATGAAAAATTTGATTTTTTAATTAAATTTCAGTGATTTTGTTTTACTGGACTGAAAAAATAATTTTCATATAATTAACTGTAATCAAATTTAAACAAGAAAAGCACTCGTTTTTCTTTTGTTATCTTTTCTATTCTTTTAATGGAAATTTGTTTTAGATTATTATCATTTTATTATTATTAATGATATTGGGTTTATATTTTCACGCAATTTTAATAATCGTTTTTTTTAAATAATTTTAAAATTATTTTTTTAACGATAACATTTATGTAAAGAATGTCCCAAAATTCCCAAACGATTTGAATTTTCAGAGAATTTCCAGATATGTAAATTTGATAAAGGGAATATACTTGTTGTAATGAATAATTGTGATTATTTTGATAAAATGGAAAAAGTTTTAAATTGTCCACAATTTAATAAAGTTAGTAAATTTAGGAAAAATGGAAACTTGCTCCCTTTAAAAGATGATGAATATTTGTCTTCGTTATTATCGAATTTAATTGAAAATAAAAATATTGATAAAAATTTAGCTAATAGTTTAAAAGCAGTTGGTTCTCAACCAGCTAAACTTTATGGACTTCCAAAAGTTCACAAAGATGGCATTCCTTTGCGTCCCGTATTATCTATGGTAAATACATCTCAATATAAAGTAGCGAAATATCTTGTTGGTAAATTAAAGCCACTTCTGAAAAAGGGTTTTAATTGTTTAGACAGTTTTGAATTTCTTGACTTTATTTCAAATTATAAGATTAGTAACAAAAATGAAATTATGGTTTCTTTTGATGCTGTCAGTCTTTTCACCAATGTTCCTCTGAGGGAAACGATAGATTTATGTTGCAATCTTTGGAAAGAAAATGTTGGTGAACACCATCTTATCGATGAAGTTGCATTTCGTAAATTGTTATGTTTTGCCACTTCTAATATTCATTTTCTTTTTAATAATGAGTGGTATAAACAGGTTGATGGTGTAGCAATGGGTTCTCCTTTAGCTCCAACACTGGCTTCAATATTTTTGTCAAGTATTGAAGATAAGATCGATTTGTTTCCGGGTCAAAAACCTCTAACGTATAAACGCTATGTTGATGACGTTTTTCTTATTTTCGATAATCAAACTGACATAGACCCATTTTTAGGATACTTAAATTCTTTGCATCCAAATATTAAGTTTACAACAGAAACAGAGAATAATGGTAAATTATCTTTCCTAGATTTACTGATTGAAAGGAAAAGAGATGTTTATGAGACTGAGATTAACAAAAAGAAAACTGATACTGGGCTATATACAACGCCAAACAGTTTTTGTGAATCTCGATACAAATATAATATGATTAGAAGACTAATTTTTCGATCTTGGTCATTATCATCAACTTATACAAAAAGTTGTGATAGCATTAATCAATTAACAAAACTATTGAATAAAAATGGTTACTCAAAATCAATTGTTGAGAAATTGACCAAAGAAACAATTGATAAATTAATTAATAAACCGATTATAAATGATAAAGAAGACTCAACAACTTTAAAATATGTTTTAAGCATTCCATATTCAGAGGGATTTGATCAATTTAAACGTTCAATTTTAAAATGATTAAATAATGCCTTTAATTTAAAAATAATATAACAAACATATAAAATCCAAAATGTGTTTTGTAATAAATCTCCAACCCCATTTGGATTATGTTCGGATCTCTTATATAAATTTACATGTAATGGGTGTAATGCCAAATACATTGGAGAGACGTCCCGTCATCTTTGTAGGAGAATCCAAGAACATGGTCGGAATGTAGGTGGGAGTAATATTGCAGAACTCTGAAATGGTTGTAAGTTGAATGAAAACATAAACATAAATGATTTTAAAATTCTGTGTTCTCGTTTTAAAAACTATTGGGAGAGGGTGGCCTGTGAAGCACTTTATATCAGATCTTTAGATACTAAGATTAATGTGCAAACGGATCTCTCAAAAACCCTATTGAGCGTGTTTAGATGACATAATAATCATTTGATTGCATAATCACTGCTTGCCTATATAAGCAGATTTAAAATTCATTTCTTTCTTGAGACCTGACGATGACGGTTATACAGATGAAATTAGTTGTTGAAAAAATGAATTTAACAAATGGCGTGTTTTTGTTTTTAAATATAATTTGCCATCATTTTTTAATTTTTTGATTTGAATTTAATTACATAAAACTGTAATTTATTTATTGAAACATAAATTAAATATAAAAAAAGTTATAAATGGCGTGATGCTCATGAAAATTTAAATAATAATAATCTATTTAAAATGGGGATAAAAATATTTTATTTGAAAGTAATACAAAATTTACTGTAAAAAAATACCAATAAAAAATTACAAAATGAAATAATTGGTACAGATATTAATAGTAAAAGATTTTGTTTGAGTTTATTGATTTGTGTTTAACTGTACAAAAACGAAAGAGAATGTTAAAAAAACTGTTGATAAAAATACATAATTGTTTCGCAAAAATAATTTCTTATTTTAAAATATAGAACGAATGATTTTTGACAAACTAGAAGGTTGCCTTTTGGGACTCACACAATGAATGAACTGCTGAACCACAAACAGAAGGTGATGCTTAACGGAACGGTTTTCATGAGGGAACCGTCTGAGACATCATTACAATCAAAAAGGAAAGGCTCTGTTAACAAGACAGAATTCAGAAATCCACACGAGCATCAGAAGGCCGCAGTCGAATAAGAGCGCCGTTCTCGTGGGAATCGACTCACTAATGGGCTGGCCATTGGAAGCAGAACGACAGTGAAATCAGTGACTCTCCAGCGCCGACGCGATGACAGAGCGAGATTTCCCGTTGATTGAACTTTCCTTAGTGGAGCTTACTCGAGTGAATTATTTAAATATATTATAACTTACTCTTTCTACATAATGTTAAGCTTTACATAATGTTAATCTTTCATAAATGAGGTTGATTTTCCTTGATGCATCAATGAATTTCCTTCCGGTTGCTGTAGGGTTGTTCTTAAAGACCTTTGACTTCAAATATTCTTATAAATATAATCAAAGAGTTAAATCCTATGACTTAGAGCAGCGTAAGCAAACTATTTGGATGTTCAACTCATCAGGTTTTTTAAAATATCGTCGCGACCCCTTGGTAAGTACGGTGGATATTTTATCAATCATCAACACACTTAAAGTTAAATTAAACACATAATTTTCATTAATTAAGAACGCCATTAAAATCAAATTTTATTGTCGCAAGATATTTCGGTGGATTTTCCACCATCTTCAGGCTAATTAACAACAATTTCACTGTCTTATATATAGCAAATTGATGATTATGTAAACATCTTGCGTAATAACTAATTAAATATTTTCAACAAATTGGAAGAGATACTTGTTTGTACATTAATTTAATGGATTAAGTGATTTAATCAATAATGCTTCACAAGTAACTCTTTCCCAATAATTTTTAAAATTACTGCACAATATTTTAAAATTAGTTGTTTTCACCTCCGATTAACAACCCTTCATATGTCCAGCAATATTACTCCCATACCCAATCGTCCATGCTCCCGAATCCGTTTACAGAGATGACGAGACGTCTCTCCAATGTATGTAGCGTTGCACCCATTACACGAAAATTGATAAACCAGATTGGAACATAAACTCAAAGGAGTACGAGATTTATTGCTGAATATACTTTGAATTTTGTAAGATTTAGAAATGATTTTTAAATTCAAATTTTTACTATAGATTGATTTTAAAATAGACGATTTAAATTTTTTGTAACCTTCTGAATAAGGAACGATTAGCGTATATCCAATATTAGAATTTTCATTAGATAATTTATCGGGTTTTAATTAATTTTTAGAGAAATTAACTAATGAGACGATAGATAAATTAAGGAATAAAGAACATGAGGGTAAAGACGAATTAAAACCCGATAAATTATCTAATGGAAATTCTAACATTGGATATATGCTAATCGTTCCTGAATCAAAAGGTTGCAAAAATTTAAATTTAATTAAATTTTTTAAATTGAAATTTACATTCATTAACAAATTTATTCAACTCTGAATTTTCATAAGCTTTATACAATCATTAATCATAATAAATTTGTATAATAAATTTAGACAGAGAGAACAGATATCCAACGAAGTCGTTATATCTTAAATGATTTTATGAGAATAATGAAAGTTCGCATATTCAATTAGTATCGCGACTAATGGATGCCAATGTTCTCTGTTGACAAAATCCTATTTTTCTTTTGAACCTTTAAACTTCAAAAGTTTCATTGAAGTAAATCAAATAATTTTAATAATGAGAAGTTGTTGACAAATATAATGGTTTTCTTTTAAAGTCTTATTGCCCGTGTTTTGGTTACGATGTCAGTGGGCTTTTGAGGTGTAACTAAAAATCTAATTAAAATTTTACTGTTCCCTCTTCGACTGCTTCTAAATTTTTAGAATGCAAAAAACTTTAAGTTATTAAAGAGTAGTATCAAGATCACGGTTCAATTTATACAATTTTATTGCAAAGATTTATAAAAACATTTAAACAGTTCTTTAACAATGTTCACAATGTCACGTATTAAAATATATACAATATTTTAGGGAGTTTGTGGTAATTCGGGTACTGTTTCAAATTCCTTACTGAATTGTAGCAAATTGTTTATAATGTTTTTTCCATTTTTTATTAGCTTACCTTCGATATAGGTATATATATATATATATATATATATATGTATCCATGTAATTTAGAAACCTGTTTTGAAGGCTTTTTACTCAATCGATTTTCTTCAAACTTCGCGCACTCACTCATTCTCGATGACAATAAATGATTATGTAAATATTTGATCGAAAAAAACTTTTTAAATCCCAAAATGGGAAAAAACGGAAAATTCGGAGTTCCCGAAAAATATTAATTGCAAGATATCTACTTACAAATGATAAGTAGATTATATTAATTTTTATTGTGTTTTTTTAATTAAAATTTTTTAAATTTTAAAATCTTTGTTGGCAAAGTAGAGTTCTGTCTGCATAAAGAATGGATATAAAAGATTTAATCTTTTGATTTACTAGTTTAATTTTATCATACGAGGGACGCCCAGTTTCTGTCGTTGTTTTAAAGCGGAAAGTCTTACATAAACAACGTGAAGGACCATCGAGTTGCAAAATTAGAGTGATCCCTGCATTCCTGGAATTCCTCTCCTTTAGGATGGATTGTTTCGTGTAAGATCACCGGGCCGATCTGCGGTTGTTTTTTTACCACGTTTTTATTAGCTTGCTTTCTTGTCTGTTTGTCTGTCTGGAAAAAATCTTGCGATTGATTTTTCGACCACTTTCAGTCATCCAATTGAGCTGAATTTTTTTATACAGGCTTGCTTCCGATGACAACACAATGTGATAAAAGAAATTTTGAAAAAAAATAATTTTTTCTAATTTTCTTTTGCAAAAAACCACTTACGATTATCTACAAATTTATACACTGTATTAAATAGCAATCTTTTCGTTTAT
>MQRK01196702.1:17096-27799 GCA_001938485.1 Girardia tigrina | reverse complement strand
GTTTTTCATTTTCTTCTGTGCTGTACCGTACTTCCAAACTTGTCTTTCTTTGCTTAATATTTTCACATGATGTGTAAATCTAGATTACTTACAGTCCCAGAGCTGAAACTTTAAAAATAAGCTAATTTCAATGGTAGCCACAATCCATCGAGAATTCAGAAAATACGACAAACCTAAATTTTTTATCCTTATGATTATTTTCTTATATCTTTTATAAAATAGAATATGTATATTTATTACTTTAAATTGATTTTATATATTCTCAAATAAATATTTATACATTTTTTTAAAATGGTAATAGAATTATTTATAAATTAGATATTTCATTATTAAGATTTTGTTATTTGCAATAAACAGTTTTGTAAAATTAGGCGCATGTTTGCTTGAGATGGCCAAAATTCTTACATTTACTGAAAATGTACGATAAAAACTACCTAACTAGTGTAAATAAATCACGAAAAAGATTTTTTACCTAAATATATCCATGTAAATATACTTATGAAACCTATATAAAATGTATCAAATAAGAATTTCTAAAATGTAAATATTTAAGCAAAAAATAAAAATATAAATGCAAATAGATATCAGAACTAGGCCGCAGAATTAAATTTTCTTAGTTCATTATTAATAATAATTGAATTAGTTATTATATTTATTTGTTATTTAAAAGAAATTTTCTTCTAGCTAAATTTAATCTATAATCAATTTAAATAATATTCACAATCATGACATAATCAAAAATTAAGTTAATCACTCCTATTACCAACTATTATGCAATAGTGTTCATATTGATTCATACATTTACATTGTGTTGCTGTAGCATGTATCCAAAAAGATTATTTACACTACACTGAAATAGAACATAAATATTCACTGTTTTATATTTAATTTTATAGTATATTGTTTAAACCGATTACAGGAAAACAATAAAAATAGGCTTTGTAGTAATTAAAATAGTAAATACAACATAAATTTTGAAAAGCGGATGATTATTATAATAAAAAGTCACATGTTAGGTATTTTTGTTCTTAAAATTCATTTATAAATCGTTCCATCTAAAAATACTAAACGTAATTGCCTAAAATTATGAATGTCTTCTGTTACAAGGAAGTACTCTAATAAAATCATTACTAAATATGTACAAGGTCGTTCCAAAAGAAACTTAAATACAACTGTTAATAGTGAATAAAGATTACTTGTATTTTGTTATTCATTTAAATAAGTTGATTTATATATCTGATCAGGAACTTGTCCATATCAAAATAATCATTATATTTATTTAGTTATACATTTGGTTGATGTATCAGTCCGTGTGGTTTATATTTTTTAATAACAACACTGTCATTAGTATTTTCTCTCGCAATATGACAACCTAACAGCATTTTCAACTTAGTTCATTAAAATGAGCAGGACACAGATGAAAATAAAACATCGTAAGATACGCTGAAAACACCACATTCGACGCAATCTTCCATCTGAGATTCTAAATAGTTGTTTAGTGACTAGTTCAAGTATGACGTCGAGAATTATCGTGTTGTAAAAATAATTTGACTTCTTTTTCTACTTGAATTTATGTAAGAAGTCGATGTAGTTATTTGCGATAAATTTGAGTTTCTATTAAATAATATATAATGAACTTATCTGTGATTTCATGTTTTGAGTATAATTTATATAGTTTTCCACTGACGTCGCTTGTATATCAGTTAAGCTACCCTAGTCATTGTTTGAAATTAATGTAAGGGCACCATTTCTCTTGACAAAAGTAATTACTGTTGTTGATCATCTAATTAGCTATTATCCTTGTCAAGGATAAAATGACTAAACACAATTTTTTCTAGAAATAAGACAAGATACAATGATATTTACTATTAAGTATGTAAGAGATCAGTCTTAGGTTGAAGTCCGTAATTATACATCACTTAAATATCATTTTTGTTAATTTTAAATTATCTTTTACAAATCATGTTAAGCTTAAAGAGTGCCGTCTTTTATTTTATAGTCAATTACTCAAACTTATTTTTCGACCACCTTAAAATTGATAATCTGTTCTCTTTTTCTTTCATCATTTTATAGGTTTTTGTATTCTTCAGGAATTTCCTTAATATTTTCCATTCTTTATATTAGCTTACTTTCTAGGTATTCCATTACTATCTATGGAATTTAGAAACCTATTTTTGAAGGCTTTTTACTCAATCGATTTTCTTCAAACTTTGTACATTTACTCATTTTCGATGGCAATAAATGATTATGTGAAAATTTGATCAAAAAAAACTTTTTAAGGTTCCAAAATGGGAAAAACGGAAAATTCGGAATTCCAGAACAATATTAATTGAAAATGATCTACTTATAAATTATAAGTAGTTTATATTAATATTTAATGTTTTTTAATTCTTTTTTTAATTAAAACTTTGTTGGCAAAGTAGAGTTCTGTCTGCATAAAGAATGAATATAAAAATTTTAATTTTTTGATTTACTAGTTTGTTTGGTGAGAATCCAGGACAGTACGGTCCCAAATCTACATGGTGGGACATTACGGTCCCAAATATATTTTTACACTGTAATGTAATCAGATATGAAATATATAATAAAACGCAAAAGAGTCTGTTTAGAGACTAAAGAATTAAAATTGCACATATTTATATAAAAAAATGTAAAAAAAGTTATAATTATAACGTTATGAATATAGTAATTTTATTCGCTGTTTTTGCCAGGACTCTGTTCCTTAATTAAAAAAATAATCAGTTTAATTTACAATTATTTCAATAATTAGAGAAAAGTTACCCTGGTTTAGGGTCTTGTCGATATTCTGAAAAGAAGAAACAATAATTAAAGAAATAAAAACTTATATTACAATAAATATATATACAAAATTAATTCATGTCCTGAAATTGTCAAAATAATCATTTTTTTAAAAAAAGAAGCAAATTATAAAAGTAAATATACAATATATTTACAATACAAGTATAAATTAATTTATTATACTGAGAACCTTAATTCTTCATCGAAGATAAGTTGTAGCTGACACCGCGTAAGAAATCTAATATATATACTTTTCCTTCTGCATAACGTTCAGAAAGTGTTTGGAGACGTTCTTGCACATGTGCTGCAATAAGTGACCTTTTTCTTCCAGGTTCAGCTCCAGCTAAAGTTTGTGCACGTAATGTCCTAGCATTTGATTCTAATTCTCGAAGAGATATAATTAAACGGTATATGTTAGGGTGATCGATACCTACCAGTATTCTAAATTTGTTGTTATTTCCTTCTTCGAGGTTATTGGTCCTTTCTCCATCCTCTAAAGTAATATCGTGAACATTCCAGATTTTTGGTGGAAATAATGGGGGAATTCTTCTTAATGTATGTATTCCATTTCTCATGACGTTCCTATACTTGCCAGTTACATATGTCGCATCGAAAGAGTCCAGCAATTCTTCAGCTTCAGGTCTGATAACTCCTCTCAATGCACGTACACCTCCAGGAACATCTGTAACCGGAAGAAATGCTAAAGCAGGAATCATTTTTACCTGGTTCCGGATCTCTTCATTGTCTATATATAATGGAACTAAACCAGAAGTCTGAACGCGCCTGAAATTATTTTGCGACAAATGGAACAAACAGCCAACAAATTTTGTTCCAGCACCAAAAACTTGCGTTATTGCTGTCATTGCCGCAGTTTCAAAATCCATATGGATTTCTTGAGGGTCACAGCTACCGAATCCGCGACTTTCACAAATGGCGTTCAATTCTGAAAACATTTCAACATAAATATCATTAGTCTTGTTTTTTAAAATTGCAAATGCATTTGGAACGAGGTTACCTAAATCATCTGATAAAATAGTGTATACCTCTGAAAAACCTGNAGGCGAAACTTTGAACGTTCCGTCCATAAACCATACCTGTGCTCCAGCCAATGACTGCAGTCCTCTGTCTGTCGCAAAAATTAAAATTCGATTTTCAGCTTCATTGTCATACGCTAAAAACTGTTGTCTACCAGACTCAGATAATCTCCATTCACCTTAAATCCTCAGGTTCGCTAAATCTTCGGGCTGTGACGACAAATTTGCACTTCTGTTCCTTCTTAAGGATCTTTTCACAGAATCTTCTTTAACCAGCTGACTTCTCGATTCGTCGCTTAACTGGCTGCAACCAGCAGAATAAATTTTGCTTGGCTGGTCACATGTTTCAACTGCACGACGTTTCATCTCAACTCGTGCTTTTGTTATACTTACACTCGCAGGGTTCGGCGGGTGCGTATGTTCACCTTGATCTAAAATATTTTTCTTTGCCAAATCTAAAACCAAAAATCCCCGGCAATTCCAAAATTTGGTGCGATTAACGCACCTATATCTCATCCCAGCCTCAAGGTCCTTGTGGTATGAATACTCATACCCATCATTTAAATTTTTTTCTTTTCTTCTAGTTGTTCTTGTAAATTCCATTTTCAATGTTATATAAGCACACACTTCAAAATGCAAGTGAATAATGTTACAGAGTATTCAACGGCAACACAATATATACGCGGTAGTTATTTAGCAATAGCCAATGGGACGTTAGGGTAATTAGGAAAATATCATTAATGCTAATTAGCGTATACCGATGTAATTTATAATTTGTATTTATTTCTTTTATACATATATCAGGATATGGATTTATTATTTAATTTTTTTATTGCTTTTTCTTTTCAAAATATTAACATTTGTTAAATATGTTAAATATATATTATATAATATAAATTGATAATATATATTTAAATATATATATAATATGGGTACCGTTTGGTGATGATTCACACTATTTTCATCAAAGGATATCAAATTATTATTAGGATTAAGATATATTTTTCGCTTACTGTTTTATTAAATTCGAATTGATTATTGTTTTTTTCAACTCAAATTAACTAAAATAAATAAATACACAAAAAAAGAGAAGACGCTTCAAATTATTTTGAACTTGTACACTAACCAAGTATTAGGATGGATGTGTAGTTTTGATCATTAATTACTTATTTGTGGGGTACCTTTTTATGACATTACCATTGATTTTTGGAGATTCATTGACCGAGAAATTGGTTTCAGATGGAAACAAGTGCAGTCAATCTCCACGAAGCTATGAATAACATAAACGAAGAACAGACACATATTAGACTGAGAGAATCGATCGGCAGATATTATGCCGAAGAATTGAATTCTCGAGTGTTCTATTGGTCTCTCGGCCAGTCTCTGTTGATCATAGCTGTCGGCATTGGTCAAGTTTTTATTTTGAGGAGTTTTTTCCACGAAAAACGACCTATTATTCCGAATTCGAAAGCCTAGGCAAGAATTATCTAATTAATCATCAAACCATCGTTACGAATTTCCCCGATAGAAAATTGTTTTTTGTAATTTTATCGACATTTTATGGTGTGATTTTTAAATATTATTATAAATGTGTTTTCATTGTATAATAAATTTGGACTTTCGAATTTAGATTATATCGGAATTTTTAGAGCAAAATAAAAATTTCCACATGATTATCTTTTAAATATAACAGAAATTCTGAAGGAAAATAATTCTTAGGAGATATTGTTTGTTATTGATTAGTTGATATTAACAGCTTGAGAATAAATGTTTTCGAATCGAAGCTTTATTTTTTTTAATCAAAGTATGAAATATGATAATCGCTACACTTTTGCCGTTTCGACAGTAGCTCGTGCATCCCTTAACTGTAGAAGACTGATTTACACGAGTAGAAAGGATGTATTCAACAACCTATGCGATTTCAATTTTTCCTGATGTGATATCCGAATTCTGAAAAACGTAATAATCAGTAGTGCAAGATATGGCTAGTTCCGGTGGGGGATAAAGAATTCCTAATTCCATCAGTTGTGGCTTTGCCACGGTCATTTGAGTAGTGTAAATATTGTCGTGTAAGTGAATAGTACATCGATTGATTAATCCCTTTGGTTCTGTGTTCCATGAAGTTGTGGTGAATGACAACTGAACCAGTATCTATCAACTTCTTCTGGTTTGTCTCATTTGGAACAATGTATAGTTTAGCTTAATCAATCCATTCTGATGACTGTCTACTAGGGATTCCAAAAATGCGTTTATCGGTAAATGTTTTTTCATTGCCGGTAAATATGTATATACATTGATTTTGTGAAATACAATTTTTAAGGTGGATTAAATATAGAATTTCAAAAATTATAGTTTTGAAATCAATAAAAATTGTGTTTTTGTAATTCGTTTAACTTAACTTCGTTCGTAAAACTATATATAATTTTCATATAAAAATAAATAATACAATTAGATAACATATATTTTATAAACAAAAAACAGCAAATCGTTTCATCTTGTTCTTAAAATAAGATCGCAAAAAAACATAAATAATTTAGTGAATCATCGCCGAGGCGAGATCTTATTTTTGTGCAGACCAGTCCAGTAGCTGAAAACGCTCTTTCAACTTTTTTTTCTACTTAAAAATCTGAAAATCTTTTCAGAGTAAATACCTTTGCTTTTGTATCTACAAAATGCTTCATTTCTCTATTTATCATATTTGTCAAATCTTTCTGATTTTCAATCCTAATATAATCTTGTTCTGTGTTATTATTTTTAGCTTTTCCTTTAATGTTATCTCTTTTTCGTCTCTTATTTCATTTTTATCTTCTTGCATCAATTTAATAGAAGATGATTCCATATACTTGTATTTTTATTATTTGTCGCATCTAATCTGGAAATAATCTCTGTCATCATTTTTATAATATTTTTACGAGATATAATGTCAAAAATACCATGATTTCTTGTCCATTCTTCATAAACATCAGTGTTTTTCAAATATAAAAAAACATCTTCACATGGAATTCTACGTTTACCTATATTAATTATATCAAGGAGTTCATTGCTAAGGAAATGATGCTGATTTTCTAATTGATCTAACGCTATATAAGTTCGTTTTTCAGCAGCAAAGTTTTTTAACAGTAATTTTGATGACATAAAACTTTGATACAAGATTCGAAAGAAGTGTGAAATCTGAATCTGAAAATCAAATACCGATATCTATAAGAGCTTTACAAATTGGAATTTAAAGTGTATCAAATCTTTCAACCATATCATACAAACTGCCCCATCTAGTTGGGACGTCTTTAATGAGAGAGGGCTTTTATCATCAAAAACATATTTTTGTAGCTGTTTATCATTTTTGGTTGGAGAAATACAACAGCCCTAATCTTATCATAAGTGGGGCTCCGTCGATAATTATCGCAACAATATGTTTAATGATAATCCAAATACATTCAATTTTTGTTTTAGTAGTTCAATACATTTTTCGTCTGACATCGATTCAACAATTCGAATTATTCCGAAATTCCAATTATTAGATTCCTTTAACAAAGTTAGATTCATGTATTTACGACTTCTATTGGATGCCCATTCATCGAAACATGCATTAAACCTTTCATCTGAATTAATAAGTCTTTCAAATTCATTTTTCATTATTATTACGATCTTTTTTATAAAACTGAATAACAATATTCTTTATACTTGTACTTGATTAAGCGGTAGGATATCCAGAATTAAGTAAAAGGCTTTTTTAAATCTATTGACACAGTGAATGTTCTGAATTGTATTCCATCCAGACTTGTCATTCGGACAATGATTGCTTCATATGAATTACCAATTTTATTTTCTTAAAATACTCATCTTTTTTTTCAACAATGTCGAGATTTTTCTTATCATTTTACCGCTACTTTTTTGTCATTTACCGGTGGAATTGGCACTTAAGAATATTTGATTATTCAAAATTTTTGCATTTCTTGAATATTCGATCATTGGAAACATTTATTCGAATATTAACTTCGAATATTAAAATATCAAATTTCTCGTGCATCTATACTCCTTTAACGGTATAAAGCCTGAGGCTTTTTTAGGAGACCTGGGACGCTGATGGTTCTCAACGGGCACTCCCCCTATGTTGGGATCCATGCATTAGTTTCGCCTGTTCGAAAATGCAACGACGTCATTACAACACCCTTCACCAGGATTGATTCATCCCAGATCATTATGATGCAATCCAACCATCGACAGTGGGATCACTATTCCCCACAGACTTCCCACCCAGATTATAAAGCGTAGCCTAGTGAATGGATTGCTGGCCCATTCCTGAATACGATATATTGCCGGCTTTTCCGCAATAATCGGGCACTTTAACCTAAAGACGGAATCGAACCCAATCTAGTTTCTCACGGATAATACGTAGAAGTATGCCCGCCTGGCCGCACAAGAGATCCCTGAAATTTCTCGTAAAATATTTCTCACTTTCGCAAATTTATCGTCTTGCGACAAAAATAAATTCATTCAAAAATAATTTCATCGAATGACAAATACGTCGTCAAAAATTCATCGAAAAAAATCATCAAAAATATTTAAACATATTTGTTTAAGTATTATTGTAGAATAAACTTTTTTGAAAATATATTTTAAATAAATTCTTTCTAATATTATTAGATACCCAGCAATATGGCTCTTTAAAAATTTGAAGTGTAAAATTATTTTATAAAAGTTACACGAAATACTGTAAAGTGCGCATAAAAAGGATGAGATATAATACTCTTGTCCTCAAAGATCAACTACACCAATGGTTAATCATTTTAAACGGCTTGAAATTTGTATTGAGTCAAAAAAAGTCAAAGGAAGAAAATGATGAATGCATCAGTAACAAAAATATGAAAATATCTGTTATTATGAAAAATATACCAAGTTATTATGAAAATTTGCAAATTTTATCAAAATTTTCAACAAACCCGAAACAACAACAGACATTATTCAGAAAGAGGAATGATATACGTTTTTCAAAAGATTTACTGAAAATGAAATTCTCTCTCGTCGAAATAAAATATATAAAGTTTGCTTCATTTCATTATTGGCCTAATAATAAACTTGAAGTGGAGGTCAGGGATTATTTATAATGAATTCATCCATTCATACTTATTCTTGATATTGAAATTACTGGATATTATTTCATTTAGAATCGGCTCGCTGTAGAGATTTATTAAATTATTGACTCTAAAAACATTGCTTGGGGCCCACATTTACCTTCTCTTGTTGCAGAATCGCTATAAGGGATAGTGCTGGCTATCGAGAGCATTCGCATTCTGTCGTGTACCACCACATTTCCATTCACATAAATAAGGAGAAACAGTTCCAAATTACCCCATAAAATAAATTTCTCAAACTAAAAATTTAACATCCTCACCGAAAATAACAAATTATTTAAATTCCAAAATTGGTATTGTGTCGCGTTCCCCCCTCTCGACAACACTCTCGTGGACTCAGAGCCCCCATCCGTTTTTTGAGTTGAACGGTAACTCCAATATGTCCTTTACCTTCCTGTATACTCATATTACTCCCATGAGGAACAGACGCGTCTCCTCCGCGTACATCAAAATTTGTGTGTGCTTCACAGCGCCTTCGGGCTCGAAACAGTATCGAGTATGACCCGACTGGTGGTCTCAGCTGCTGAGGGGTAGATGTCATTTCATGCTATCGTTATGGATTGTATTCTCACGTTATCATTTTAAAGTATGTGAAACGAAAAGAGTACCATTAAGCTATCGACCTCATTAATTAACTACCTCACTTATTGGACATACTTGAAAATTGTCCATTGATTGTCATAATTATCATATTTTCATTTGTATCGATTCCTGCACTTTCTGAATATTTCAATTGATTCAATTTAGCTTTCAATTTTGTCGGTTCGATTTTCGTTCTATATACGCTCTATATTCTATGTATTATCTTTATTTTCTTCAGTTATCTTTGAAACATTTTCTATGTAGAAATTTCTTTCGTCAATTACCAACATTTCATGCATTTTATCACTTAGATTATTCGCTTTTAATGTTGCAAGTACATCTTTTCCATTACACGTTTCGTTCAATTCATCCACAATTTCTCCAAAAATTGAATCATTCATATTTTCTAAAAGCACACCAATCTTATCCATATTTATTTCTCCTTTCCCACATCCTATTAAAATACTTTGTTTTTCGTCTTCCTTTTTACCGAATTTTAATGGATCCAACTCCAAATGATTTAAATAAATGCTTTCTGCTACACTTTCTTTCATGTCGTTAATTATTAGAAATTCATTCATACAATTACTTTCTTGTAACTTGCATAATATTTCAATATTGACATCTTTATTTCTGTTATCGTTTTCTAGATTTTTAATTACTGGATCTTTTGAATTTCTCTGTACAATCAACTATACATTCGGATCAACTTTTACACGTTCAGTTTCGCCTTCAGGTGTAATCATTCCAAGCATTATTGCATCCGTCATTCTTATGTTCAGTTGTTTTTCATCGATTTTATCATAAATGAAATATTTTAACATTTCAGATAAACATTTAATTTCAAATTTTGTTTATATTTGTTCATTTATATTTTGTCAATGTAATATTAGTTATTATAAATATTATTTTGTATCGGTTAAGACTCACATAATTATATAATATACTATTAAATACTATATATAATTATTTAAAATGTTTTAAAAAATGTTCAGATATTGAATATATAAATAATATAATATACTTTATTTTCTTCTAAAAAAAACATAAAATAAAATAATTTTCCAAAGTTCTTTCTATGACTAATAATTAATTATACCTTATTTTTAATGTATTTTTGTAATTAATGAAGTAAATAATAAATAATATATATATA
>MQRK01196690.1:23533-35434 GCA_001938485.1 Girardia tigrina | reverse complement strand
TAAAATATCAATTTTCCATCTGGGTGGGAGAAACACATTTCCAAATACTAAACTCAACATACAAAATTCAACAAACCAATTTCAACATACCAAATTTAAAATATTCCTCACAACGTTAATTTTAGGATCCAAAGATCTTTTACATAACGGTCAACTTGTGTCACTCTCTCCCAATAATTCTTAAATTGACTTTCCAGAATTTTGAGTTCTTGAGAATTTATATCTCTCTTACAATTTTTTTCTTAATTTCAACAATTAAGTTTAACAATATTAATTTTAACAATATTGATGAACTTTCAAATCATGATTTTATTTGCCTTCACACGTGTTGGAAAATTTTATTGTTACCAGTGAGATTTATGTGAATTTATTTAGAACATTGAAGAATTAAGACCAGGTAAAAATCTTCACTAAAACTTAATATATTTTGACATCATGATAAAGTGTAGCCAAATACAGTGACCAAAACTAGATAATTTTATTATATCATAAGGTGAAGATGATTCACAAGTCTGATTATAGCCCTGACCTAAACTAATGTGACATTTGGATTATCAAAGATATAAAAAGAACCCTACAATAAAAGAATTTCATGTCTACAAACCAGTGGTTGAAAATTCGTTTAAACCCTTAAACAAATTTAAAATTCAAACAAACAAAACAAAACCTTAAACAAATTTAAATTTCAGATATACAAATATACAAATACTTTCAAGACGAGTATTTTGCCCATATAAAATGTGTTTAAAAAATCACCATACAGTAATATTTAATATTATTTCATTATTTTAATATATGAAGATAACCATTTGTAATGTGTTTAAAGATTCTTTTGAGTTTTTAGGCTAGATTTGAATTGCATTTTCCGCCATAATACTTTTTTGAGTACCCCAAGGGGTACGCATACCCCATGTTGGGAACCACTACACTATACCATGGAAATAAACGATTTTTGCTTTAAAATAGTTATTTCTGGCTGTTGGGATAAAATTCCTAAAGATTTAGCGACACACCAAATAAATAAATTTTACTATTATATGTCTTAATTTTGATCCTTTGATTTCTTTTGGATAATTAATTATTCATAAAAATTAAGTATTCGATTAAAATGCCGAAAATCTGAAATTATTATTATTAAATAAATTTATTTAAATTAATTACAAAGTTTTACTATTAAAACATTTTTTATTTTACTATCTTTAGGATTTTATGTTCATTTATGAACAAATTTTGTGCTTAATGACTTTATTTCTCAGTTTATTTATGACAATGTTATTTTGACGTTTTTGAAGTTTTCAACTAATTAATTAATTTAATAATTTAATAATGAAATAATTATGAATCGTCACTTAATATAAATTTACATTTTTTGTATTATAAAATGTTAATGAATAAAAAATTGTTAATAATTATAATTACAAGTAAATTTGTGTATAATTTAGTTGTAAATTATGTCGTTTAATTAATTAATTTGATTTATTTTACTATTATTTATTGAAAAATATAAAAAAAATCATTATTGATAAATGATAATTAATTCTACATTAAATTATATTTAATATCTTTTTAAGGTAGAAAATCTGTGCCTTTCAAATGAATATAGACTTCAACATTCTCAACTCTCTTCTACTCAGCCAATTTCCCCATCTATGTTGCCAACTCACACCGAATTAGAAAGTGCTACTTCAAATTCCGATCTTTTGCAAAATTATCTACAAAACCTCATTTCAAAACCCAATTGTCCAAGTGCATTTGAAGATAATAACTTTGAATATTCAGCCAACTCAGATGACGATTTAGATTCATTGATCACAAAAAACTCTTTTCTTGATAAAAACTTACACATTTTGGTCACATCCGCTACTGTTTTCGATGAAAAATTAAAAACAGAGGCTATTGAATTTATTGAGGTAAAATTTTATTATTTTAATTAAAAACAAAAAAATTTTTTTTAAAAATGGTTAAATATTATTTGTTTTATTACGGTATTTTAAATAACATTTAGAAAAATAATTATAAATCGAGTTTAATAAAATTGAAAATTATTATTTTTTTAAAAAAGAAACATAATTTATTGATAATAAAATTTTACAATTTTTCTTTGACCGTCGATTTTTATTGTAAAAAATTATTTTTTTTGATTGAATCGTAAAATTCGTCTCTCGGGTCATTGATAAAAATGAATGAAAAGAAAATTTAATTTTTTTTTAAAAATATATTATAACAAATTATGATGAAAGATATTTTAAAAACATTTTTATTACTTATTTTTGTTCAGTTTTAATAAAATAAAGGTTTGATTTTATTTTCGTTAAATGGAAATTATTTATTTTTTTAAATAAAAAGTTAATTACTAAAATTATTCTTTAATGAAAAACAATTTATGCTTAATTTATGCATACATTAATCAGCAATTTATTTTCCAATGGTTCAGATTGTCTTGATCTGATCGAAAATAAAATTCTTTTGTCTATATCTCCACTTATTCTTTTAAACAGGTGCAAATTTTACAACTCATTATATTACTGTAGTATCTCCTAAAGGCCTGACAAAAATGTTGCCTTGTTCATACAATGTTAAATTATAATAACTTATTTTTTTCATTTAACCAATATGTTGCAATTTTCCAAATAAAAATTTTATATCAAAAACGATTAATTTATATGTTTAGTATTAAGTTTTTGACGACACCTTAGAATAACCCTACTTTATATAGTCATGTCTCGGATCTAAGACTCTAAAAATTTAAACTTAAGACATTAAAACTTTTCCTAAAAAACAAGAAAAAGGGAGAAATTGTAAATATATTTCCTTTTAACTTTGTGTTCGGAAAATAAGTTATTATGTATCTTTATTTAATCGATAATTTTTCGTTTCTTAATAAAACATTGCTTATTGCATGTTGATTGCAATGTTTAAAGAGAAAACGGATAGTTTAAAAGGCAAATCTAAGTCTTTTAAACAGAAATTTCCATTTACATATATCTTAATCTTTCATAACTCACTTATAATCAAATAATGCAAAATTAAGGCTGGAATGAAGGTTAGAGAAGAATATGAGGCGAAAATCCTCCATTGATGACATTGACAACAATCTCAACATCCTGACCTTTTGCATGAGCCTAGATTAATAAACGTTGTTGACGCTAACGTAAAGTCAGTGATGATCATACCTTTCGCATTTCAAAACGTGTTGAGCAAGACAACTTTGAACAAGATGTGGACGACCGCATTTTTGGCTAAGAACTTTCCCTGGTATTTTACGTTATTGATACTCGAGCCTTAATTCTGGTACATAAAAAGCTAGAGTAGTTTCATTTAGGGTTACATATTCTACAAAGATTAGTCTTTCATAAATTACAAAAAGATTCCAGTTCTCTTGAAAATAAGCTAATCTTACATTTTCGTTGTTAAAAATCACGAAATAAAGGGGAACATAACTTTAAACTTCTAGTTGCCGCGTATAATAAATAAAGTACTTTTACTAAAAATTAAGCTCCTTGTTATTTTTTTTTGATGGCTATTCTTTTTTATTTTCTACGATTTTTTTAAAGTTTCTTTGATACTTCTTCTCAAATATCATTTATCCTGTTTGATTTTTTCTTCATCAAAAGCAGATGTTTGACCATCTTAAGATGTTTGTACCATGGTCTTGGGTAGACTTTATTAACTATAAATTGAATTCAACTCAACGAATATTTTTTAACCGCTTGGTTCCATTCATGGACAAGATTCAAGTGACACTTCGATATTAGACACTTTTCAAATATATTTAAAATTTTGCACTTTGTAAAATAAAAACTAATTAATAAAAGCATATATTAGAAATTTTAAACATACGAGTCACTGTTTTTTTAGTATCATCAAAAACGCTATTAGATTTAATATTTAAATATTTAAATTACTTCGTGATATATTTCGGTAAATTATTCATCATCTTCAGATAAAATATATATTAACATTACGGTGATATTATAGTGAACCAAAATTTCATTCAATTGTTTTTATTTTTTTGTCTAACTAAATACAGATATTTGATATGAATGGGTTATATACAATTTTAAAGATCTTGAATCGCTTAATCATAAAATTTATTACAATTTATAATTGATCGTTTATTGAATTTTTCTAACTTATATAAGCATCATGAAAAAAATAGAAATTTGTGTACTTTCATGTCATTATTGGAAACAAGGCTTAATGCAACGACGTTAGCTAAGCAAATATGCGAAGTTGAAGGTGGTCTCGAATGGTATTGAGTGAAATTGGTTTAAGAAGTTAAACGACGACGACATTGACATCAGAGCAAGTTCTTTTCAGGCATTTAAGCAGTGTGTTCTGAAAGCAATCTGTGAAACTAATCCATCAATGAGCACTCGTAGATTGTCCTGCAAACTTCATATTTTTGAAACATCATTTGTGCGATATATTCATGATCTTGGATAAATCAATATTGGCTTCTTTGAAATGCGTTATGAATTAAGTGAAATTCAAGCTCAAAAATATGTGGAGACTTCGAAAATTCGCTCCCAAATTTCGTGATTTTAAATTATAAGATTAAATTTTTAAAAAATCTTCTAACTGAGGCACAAGAAGTATTACAATATTCATTAGTTACTTTATAAGATTTTAATACATCTTTTCAATCGAATTCTTTATCAATTAATAAAATAGACTGACAAACGAACCTTAGTTATATTTGTTTAATATTCCTATTCATTTTAATTTGTCTTAAAGTAAGACAAAAGAATGTATCCTTTATAGTAGTCATGAAACTCTTCTTCACCGTCACTTTTACTCAAAGCCAATCTGAGTTTTCATAGTCCTCATAGATGACTTTATTCTCATTTCGATCTAGGTTGCTTGGAATTTCTTTGAAACCTTTCAATTTTCCTGTAAGTGTCAGATGCTTACTTTATTTGTCATTTTTAACGGTCTATTTTTATAAATATTTTTTTTGAAAGGCTTATTGATGTCGAGACCTAAAAGTTGTCAGTGAAATCTGAAGCCACTTGTTTTTAATATTTTGTCATGTAATTTTTGAACTGATCAAACACCTAAATAGATTTATTATAAAATAATCCATGTAGTCTTCTTCCTCAAACCTTCTTATACAGGTTATTCCATTCCATCTTCCTTTATATGATTTATTTAGCTGCCAATGAACAAATTCAGTATAGGTTTAAAGTTTGCTTTGCATGCAAAACAATAAATGGATTTTATAAAATACTTTTCTTCAAATCTTAAATAAAGTACAATATTTATGGTTTAGAGAAGCTCTTTTTAAAACCAAAATCAAGTATTAAAATTGTAATTTAGGGTTTTTATTTTGTGATTTATAGAAAACTCTAAATTAAATTTTTAATAGTTGATTTTGGTTTTAAAAAGAGCTCCTATAAATCCCAAATATTGTATTTTATTTAAGATTTAAATTAATTTAATATATTTTGAATTAATAAAATGTGAATAATCACAACTTATTTGTTCTAAACAAATACCAATTTAGATATATAAAATATTATTAAACATTTCGAGTGGAATTAAAACAGTCATTATTACTATGAATTAATAATTTGTTCTCAAAGGGAATATTTTATATATTTTTATACTAGTAGTAATATTAATATCAAAGACGGCATTAACGATAGTTTAATGATAGATAAAATTTAATTTGGAATTTATAATTGCTTTTTAAATTGATATTTACAATTGAGTTTATTTTTCAGTGAACTATGTTTGAATTTTTTGGAAACATTGTTTTTGTGAGAAATTTTAAATTATTAATGAATATATTTTTATATATTTATTTTTGTTAACATTTGAAGATGTTTTTTTTATTTTACAGTGTTTCACAAGTTAATATTTTTGGGAGGGGATTGTTATTGCTGATAATTTATATTTCATATTTTTTGATTTAATTTAAATTGTATACAATATACATTTTTTAGAGTTATAACGTTTTCATCATAGAAAAATATGAATAAAATATACTGAATATTTTTTATTTGTGTCAAATATTAAAGAAATTTTATATATAAAGATGATATTTTGTTCGCGCATCAATTAAAGATTGCTGGACCAAATGCAAAAAAACTTTTTTTTCGAAAAAAAGTAATGTCACTGTAGAAAGCTCCACATTTTCAAATTGGTGGCCCTTTTGTCTGTTCGCACATCAATAAAAGATTGTATGACCAAATGCAATGAAACTTTCCACAAACCTTTTTCATAAACAAGGACAGACAGATATTATCTTTTTTTCGAAAAAAATATTAATGTGTCACCGTTAAAACTCCGAGTTTTCAATTCGAACAATCAAATTGTAGTATTTTCGAACTGTTGAAAAAGTACTTTTTTGGTAATTTTGGATACAATAGAATATAACAAAAGATAAATTTCTGAAACGCTAATGTGAAAGTAGTTCCTTTGTTGAATAGTTCATTAAAAGGTTCGATGTACGTAACTGTTTGGTAGACGGAAGCTTAATATTCTATTTTAAAGAAAATATTTTAAACAAATAACAATACTTTTATAAAATAATAAAAAGTCATATAAATATATTATTTTATTCTAATTTAGGCTAAAATATTGAAAAAACAATTAATATTCAATTTATTAGTAATTTATTTTTAATTTTAATGTTAATTTATTTAAGATGAAAATTTTTAAAATAAAGAAGTATTTAAAATGAAATCGAATATAATAAACATAATAGTGTAAATTAACAACTATTTTATGATAGGAAAAGTAATAAATTAAAAATATTAAAATAATATTAAAAAATAATAATAGGATGAAAAATGATAATTTATTCTATTTTTTTTCAATTATTTATAAAAGAAATATTTAAATTAATCAAATAAATTTTAAAATTTAACTATTTTATATTTTTTTGGAGATTTTATTTAAAAATATTATAATTGTTGTTTATATGATTACTATAACTTAAACAAATTATAAAATTACATTGAATACGTATAGTAAAACACAAGTTATTTGATAAAAGACTTATTTTAATTACTAGTTTTATTTATGTATTTAATATAAACTTTATTTTACAGATTCCTTCCATTTCCTTTTAGTTTTATCGTTTTTTTCTATAATGCATTTTCTTATCTAATAACGAAAAAAATACTTAGGCTGTCCCAAAAGTCCTCGGTGGTCTTTAAAAACAAACTAATATTTTACCAAATTTAACCAAATTTGGACTGAATATTATTCAGACTGTCATAAATACTGTGTTAAAATTTCAAAGCATAAAATTAAAAAAAGTAAAATTTTGTTTTATTAAAGTATTGAAATTTTAAAAGTGCAGCGAATTCAAATAGAGCGGTTTTTAACAGTATTAATTAACAAGTATTAACTGTAAATCTTTTATATAAATTATTAATACTTGATGTTATAAATATTTTTTTAAAATTAATAATATATAAAGATTTCATGAAAATAATATAATCTTTAAATAGTGATCAATATTAGTGATATTATGAACATATAGTAATATAATAATTAATCCAAATCATTTCTATTTTGGTTTTAAGATACATTTATGATCTGTTCTTTTTGGGTCTTCTATTTTATTTTAAAATACTTAAAATTCTTTTTATGTTATAATAGTAAAGCAACTTGAGAAGTAACAATATTTCCGTAAAACAGGAATAAATGTTAAATAATCGATCTATGCTAAACCTGTTGTCAAGAAATGAATCTGAAAGAATTTTTTAAGATTATTGAGAAATAATTATTTTACAAAATAAATGAACTGTTAAATGACTAATCGCTCTTTCCCAAAAGATTCATTGCTTGACACGTAATAAATTTGTTTGAGAGTGCAAATTTGAGAACGATTTAAGTTAAGACTTCTGAAGATAAATTTAATCCTGAAGTCTGGGAATATATGTGTGATTTTTTATCAATTCCAAAGTAAGTTTTTTTTCATCACTGAATATGCTACAAAGTGCTACGCATGTCTAGAGGACTGCAAAGTTGACAATTCCATGAAAAATTGACAATTATTTTATGTATACATAAATTTGTCTTGAGTTAAACAGTTATGTGTACTTCATGACGTATTGAGTTTCGTTTTTTGTGTCAAATTGTCAAATAACAATTGAGGGAAAAATTCACCCCAGATTAGCTGATGTTTTAATTTTTGGGAGGTTAGCCTTCGAGGGTTGATGTAAAATGTAAACATCTATTATAGACTTAATATTCAATTAATTTTATCTATTTCTTTAATAACCGATTTTCAGAAATATTAATTAAAAATATAAAAATCACAAATATTAAATTGTAGGGATACAAAGATTAATATTGATGCAGTAAATGTTAATTAGTAACCAAATGGGACAAATTTATAAGGACTATTTATCCGAAGTGGTAATCAAAGCCATGCTTTATTGATAACGCTTTACACGTGTCCCATTAAAACCGTGACTAAACTGGTTTTAATGGATAATTTATATTTTTTAAGAAGTATACTTGTAAAACCCATAATTTATCAAACATTTTATCACGTAACAAGAATCTAATTTTGGTTCAAAAAATATTTATTTGGAGAGATTTGGTAAATAATGGTCTGCCTTCACACAAAGTATCAATAACTTAACACTCTTATTGCAGTACTCTCAAACTGATTGTTTCATCAGTGTTATCTATTTCTTTAATTTTGGGGGATGTTCATTTACTTATGGTAATGCCTGTAAATATTTTTTATTAATATTATTAAAATTAGATTAAGTTATTTTGTAATCAATAAACCTTTATTAAAATGATAACTTATATTTTTAACTTAATTAATGATTCTATGAAATGTTTGGGAAAACGAATCATAAGCGAAATTTCGGTGCTTGAGACTATGTTAAGGTTAAGAATATTCGTCTATGTTGTTTATTTTAGCACCTAAAAACAGGTAGGTCAATGGTAATAACTGTTTTGATTTTTTGTTTGCTTTGGTACAATAACAGTTCGGACAGGGTTAATTCTCGATAAGTTCAGTCCCAAGATTTTTTTGAGAATGTGGTAAAGTGACGAAATTTAACCACCAACTTGATCTATAATCAGTTATTCCAGCATCCTAAGCATAACAGTCATAAGAGGTATATAACAATAAAACAAAATAAAAAAGTATACACAAAAGTGGTCCAGTTAATGATTTTAAAGTAATTTTAATTTCAACAAAAATTATGATAGATTTGTTCCTGAAAAATCATAAACCATATATAAACGTTTAACTAAGATAATAACTTTTTCCCTGCACTGAAACAGGTTTGTGTTTGAAATATGTTTATCCAAAATATCTTTTGTAATTTTTTATTCAAAAAACTGATTCAATTTATTTATAGAATATCATATTGTAAATATCTATCTAACATCTGTAATACGAAAATAGAAGTAGACATTATATTTTTAATAATCTAAAAAAATAACGTTTCATCAGAAATATCATGATCAAAAATCATAATCTTTTTTTAAAATATGTTTGTAAAAATAAAATTGTTTCGAAAGTATAATATGTTAAAATAGTGAAAAAAGGGTGAGTTAATTATTCTGTTGTTCAATAACTATCCCGAAGTTGACGTTGGTACATTAAGCCTGCTACGGATTTAGGATATCATATGGAGAATTACACTGCCTTATAATTTATTAAGTTGTTATATTAATATGTCGTTTAAAGTTTTCTAAAACACATTTTGCAGTTATTATAATATTTTATATTATTGTTTCAATCAATGAAATTTTATGCCAAAGATAGAAGGTTTAAGATGATTTAATGGACGTCGATAATTTATATTTTATTTTCCAAAGTTACTCTCAATTATTAAATTTTAAATAATTGATAAAATGAAAAAGCTTCTAAAATAAATGTTACTTTGTTTGAAATAGATTATTTAATGGAGCCATTATTATTTTTGTCTACATTTACTTTTATTTATATTTTTCATTTATTATTTATATATAAATAATAAATGAGAAATATAAAAAGTAAATGTAGACAATAATATATATATATATATATATATATATATATATATATGTGTGTGTGTGTATTAATAACCATTAATATAAATAATAATTTATAATCAAAACGACTAATAATTATAAAATCTTAATTTTTAAACTATTAAACTATGATTATAAGAAATAATATAGTCTAAAATATTTGAAATAAAAACAATTTAATTATTTCTTTTAAATCTTTAAAAAATCTCAAAAAAATTCACCGAGAATGAAAAGTGGTTAAAATAAATTTTGAATAAATGATATTAGAAAATAATTTTTCAAACTATCTCTGATAAACACGTTATTGTTTTCTATCTTTTATCGAACTTAGGGAAATTTATTTAAATGTGAAATTTTAGAAAGTAACTTCAGAAACAATCCTTCATCAAACTCGTAATCCTCTCATTTATTCCGTGTTGTTATATTTAAAAGTATTTATAATTATATATCTGAAAGGCGTATTACAAATATTTAAATTCAGTAATAATATGCACTTTGTTGTACACAAAGTTCTATTAATTTTTGTCTTATCTTTCAAATTGAGTTAGGTGAAGGAAAAATAATATATTTATAGTAAATATATTTTCGTCAAAGTCTCAAACGAAATCTCCAGAAATTTTGTTTATTCTCTTCTTTTATATTAAATATTATTCCATCATTTACATTAATTATTCTGGTAAATATAGCGACACGTTTGACACTGTTAATAAATCTAAGTTTAAAGAATTTACAAAACATAATAATTGTCTGGTATATGAATGGTGAAAAGTCATCCGATAATCAAATCTAACAAAACTTTTAAGAGAACAATTTAAGCAATTAGTATTATTAATAAACGTTAAATAAATACTTAAATAAATACGTTGAATAAATACATAAATAAAAGCTATTACATTTCAAGAACAAATGAAAAATTTTTAATGAAGATCAATATAAAAAATACACTGTAAATATACATTAAGCAAATTTTCCATTTCTATAAATTTGATGTGGATTAAATAGGACATCCAAAGAAAATTTGAAAAATAAATGCAGAATCTTTTTTCGGATTGTAGAAGAGCAATATGTAGTTTTAGATTTTTTTTGTTGTTTTGAGTTTGTTTTACCTTATAATCTATTCAATGAGTAGTTGCAAAGATCTTCATTCTTCTTCACCCATTTTCATTAAAGCTTATATTTTTTTGCCTTGTATTTTATACTTTTTCATGTAGTTCATTAATGAATTTTGGTTTGTCTAAGCTATTATGATGTCTACTACGGCTGTGAAGTATCCATTACAATTTTATATCTCGTATCTTATTGTTTTCTCTGTTTTCATATAGATTTGAACAATGTCAAAATGAAGGAATCTCGTTGACTGACAAAATATATACCCAAATAGGAAAATAGTATTTGTATATATCATATATCTGCAATGACTTAATCATATGCGTAATTTATATTGAAGTATTTTTCAGACAATGCCATGAAAATATATTCCTTTATTTAACCATCACAAAATAAATTTTAATAAAATAAATATCCACAATACCGAATTTCGGATTCTCTATTAAGACGCTAAATCTGATTATAAATAATTCCTATTATTAAGAACACCAACATGGCTTTTCAAACTTTTATTCTCATTACAATCAGAATTGTCTTTTGGACAACTCTCAGCGAAACTCTCGTCATTCGACATCGTTCTAAATTGATAATTTTTTATTAATGTTTTTAATAAACAATTATTCGAACAAATTTTTCATTATTTTCAGATTTTATTTTTAAAATTCAGATTTTGAATTTTTAGTATTAATTTTTATTTACATATTAATTTTATTTAAAAATTATTTTATGTAAAGAATATTTAATTAATTCAAAACTTAGTTAAAACTATTTATTTTATTTAAATTTTAATATGAA
>MQRK01196690.1:348-12080 GCA_001938485.1 Girardia tigrina | reverse complement strand
GGACAAAACGTGGTGAGCCTGCCAAAACGATCCCAAAAGCAGAAATTCACCAAAAGAAGGTTATGCTTTCCGTCTGGTGGGATTTTAAAGGAATTGTGTTTTTTGAACTCCTTCCGAGGGATGAAACCATCAATTCAGACAGATATTGTGGTCAGCTGGAGAAATTGGCTCATTCAATTCAACAGGAACGTCCTGAATTGGCAAATCGAAAAGGAGTTGTAATTCAGCATGATAACGCAAGACCGCATACAAGTTTGACCACTCGCCAGAAACTCTTATCACTGGGTTGGGAAGTTTTGCCGCACCCACCGTATTCTCCAGACTTTGCCCCATCGGATTTTCACTTATTTAGATCACTGCAGAATTCCTTAAACAGAAAAACATTCGCCAGTGATGATGATATCAAATCGTTCCTAGTCGGCTTTTTTGCTGACAAAAGCAAATGTTTTTTTATGAATCAGGACTAATGAAGCTACCGGAAAGGTGGAAGAAAATTATTGAAAATAATGGACAGTATATCGTGTAAAAATATTTGTGCATCCATGTCATTTTTTGATAATAAATATTTTAATAAAATACGCAATGACTTTTTGGCCAACCCAATATATATATATATATATATATATATATATATATATATATGTATATATAAATAAAATAATAATTTATTTAAAGTGAAAAATTATTTTTCTTCTATTTTGCTAATAAATTAAAAATTATTCACTAAAAGCACAGCTGATAAATCTCTTTAGAAAGCTTTTTTTATTCTTTTAGAAAAAAAAGAAAAATTAAAAAAAAACAAATAATTTGAAATAATTCTTTGATACTAAATACCATTGATAAAAGCAAATAAATCTTGATTTATATTTTTTTTAAAAAAAATGTTTTAATGTGATCATAATACAGTTTGACATAAGCTTTTCTTAAGCAGAAAACTTTAATTTTCTTTTATCGAGAGATAATATAAATCTTTCTAAGAATATTTTTTGAAAATTTAGGTAAAAAAACTATTTATATAATTATTACATTTTATTATTATAATTTAATGGATAATCGTATGTTTTGTTTTTTTCCATTACAGGTACAATTTCATTTTGGTAATTATTTTTTTAAGAAAAAATATACATTTTTCACAATTTTTTAATCTTAATTTAAAATTATTTTAATAATTATTTATTTTTATATATTATATATCTAAATACATTATTTTTTATAGCTAATAATTAATCATAATAACAAAATGTATTCTTTCTTAAATTCGATTAAAAGGGTTATCTAAACAGTCATTTTTGACGTATATTTTGAACAGTATATTTTGACGTTCGAAAATACATCAAAGTTAACGCTAGGCAAGACTATGTTCTTGAAAAACCCATTGAATGTATATTCAAAATTTCAAAAAATTGTAGATCATACTCAAGAATTATAGATGAGACCCAAGAAAATCCCATTGGGTCTTGGGTAGTGAGCTATCTACCCCATAAACATACATCTAAGATTTGAAATAAAAAAGTTTACAGTTCTGTTTTCCAATTTCAGAAATGTCATACGAGTTGAAACTTATTTTGCTACAAAATTATTATTCTATAAAAAATTGAGTAATAATAATCTTCTGATATGCCGGATATAATTTTAGAATTCTGGAAATGCAGTGTAGACAGAACATCATTTGTTTCAAAATTTATTCTGTTTGATAATAACCGGTAGTAACTTAAATCTTGCACAAATTTCAGAAACACTTTTTTAAAACATTTTTCTATTCCGTAAAAATAGAATAACGCTCATTGTCTTAATTGGAAAGGATTTAATTCAACAAGATCCTTAAGCGAATAGTATCCAGTTTTCTCATCAAAAAGATTGTCCATATCAGTTATCATTGCCAAATATATTTTTTTATCAAGCAATACTTGATTTGATGTCTCAGATACTCGAGAGTTTTAGTTTTCAAGTTTTTGAGATTATCTAATCCTTTTAAAATAGACTAACAGTTTTTGATAGGACTCAATTCGATGAAAAAAAATATGACTTTTTTTAACATAATTTAGCGATTCTAAATTTTGCCAGAACATTTATTGTCGGTCTGGATAATATTTTTATGAACGCCATCAGTCGCCTCTTAATATATTCATTTATTTTTGAATTTTAATATTTAAAATCTCTTAAAGGAATTTTCAAAATATTTTAAAAAATGCCTTTATAAAATAAAACATAAAAATTTTAGGGTTGAAAATATTTTAAATTTAAGTCTAGAATGATAATGTTTTTATTGCAATATAAAAAAATAGAAAGTGGATCAAAATGCAAATTTTGTAAGAATATAAAGTATAAAAACACTTCGTTTTAAGGTTTTTATTAAAAAAAGATTTCTTTACAATAAATATGTTATTACAACAATGAAAAAGTTTAGTTTAAGATTTTCTAAAAAAATAATAAAATTAATGTTGTAACATTAGTTTTGAAATTCTCAAATTAAAGAAATAAAATTATTAAGTATTCATGTTTATATTTTATTATCTTTGTGTATAAATGGTTTGTACTAAAGAAAAATTGTTTCTCGAAAATTTGTTCGAAAATTATTTTATTGCGTTATATTAATAAAATTTTGGTGTTATGATTTCAACTGTTGATATTGAACCGGGAATCATTACTGATGAGACACCAAAGATTGATTAACATTGGCAAGGAAACGTAGTCTTATTTCAATAAGAGATATTTATTAATCCAAAAATTGTAAATAGTGCGAATTATTCAAAATTGAGATATTTTGTAATTGGAAAACATTTTCTACTTTACTGGATTAAGTTAATTGTTTTTTCTTTAATTATTGTTATTTTCTTGTTTCATTACTTTTATCAATTCAATATATTCATACATTTTAATACAATTAACGAATAATGTAACAAGAAAGATAGAATAAATTCAATTGTTAATATTAGTAAATTGCTCATTCCGATAACAAATCGCAACAGTATAATTTTTTTCAATGTATTTTGTTAATTCAATCATCTTAGATATGATGGTCGTCTGTTGTCACATAGCTATACGTACCTGAAATTTATTTATACAGCTTTCCACTTTTTATGTATTCATTTGCTCCACAAATTTCAAGCAGCTCTGTAAAATGACCGGAAATTCAGCGTTTAAGAAATCTATAAACTTTGAGATTGTGCGCTGAAAATTGTCTGTGAGTTTGAATGTTTTCCTTCTCAGATGATTCTTTAAATGTCTGTAGATGTAGAAGTCGCTATGCACGAGTTTGCTGAAGATGCGACAAGTTAGTCTGATAAAAATTCAGTCTTGAGATTAGCCTGTTGTGTAATTATGGACATTGGGTCTTGCCAGCTAGCTGTTACTAGAAAGGTTCAGTAGTACTGGACATTAATCTTATACGATCTTTCAATGAAATCCATTTACAGAAACAACCTTTATAAAAATAGTTTCATATTGTAATTATTTATCTATAAAATGCGGTCTTTGAATGTGAACGAAATGTAAAATTTAGTTTTTAAAACTTTTAATTACATTTAAATTATTAATGTAAAGTAAATATTTTAGATTAATTCTTTGTACCTGAACCACTTTTAGAATAGATAATAGCTACCCGAATTTCAAGGATTTCAAATATAAATATTTTATTTCAATGGTTCACGTATATTTACATCAAAAATATTTTTGAATATTAAGCATTATAATTTTCTATAGTGTTTTTTTAGAAAGCACTCTCAAAACTCTTGATATAATTATACCAACAATACTATACTGTTCAGACTGATGAATCGAAGCGTCTACATCCTGATGTATACTGAACTAATCACACATGGTAAGTGTAAGAAATGCTGACTCGAATCCCTTTTCTTTCTGAAATTCACGCAACAAAAATACTTATATTCTTTAGTATTTTATTAAAATGCAAAGGAGTTCTAGCGAAGAATTTACTCAATAATATTGCATGACTTGATAAAACAAATACATGTGGTACAATTTTACATAAATATTTATACAAGGGAAACAAAAATCAGTAATGAGTGAATAATATAAGATATATAATGCCATAATATCCTTTCAAGCGGCGTTCAAGTCGAAGTAAAAAATTGGATGGCGATATTGGGGAGCAAAAGTTTTAAATTCTATACTTGTTTGAGCAAAATGTTGTTGTGATAAATGAAGATTGACAACAAATTCAGATGGAAGGTTCCAAATAATTGAAAGTCATTGTTCAAAGACAATGAAACATTTAATAATTAATTTTTTTAAAATATTTATTTAATTTCGAATAAATTTATACATTTTTAAATAATAATTGCATTTATTCATATTTTATTTTTAAAAAATTTATTTGCAATTTTTTTTCTTTTATTTTAATATTTTATAGATTTATTAGGTTGATGCAAAAGAAATGTCGTTTTTTAACCGTCAATTTTAAATGAACATAACTTTCTTTAGAATTAACTTTATTAGTCAAAATAAAAACCATTACATTGAAAGACACTGTTACCCACGGGTAACAAGTTTTTTATTCTAGTTTCATAAAATTCTGGAGTTCTAGAGGTGATGAAGTCGTCTAAGGCTCTTTAAACATCTCCTTTGTTTCTGAAGCATTTTTCGCGAAGGAACTGGCTAAAATGTTTGAAAAGGTGATAGTCTGTAGGAGAAAGATCTGGTGAGTACGGTGGATGAGGCAAAGTTTCATATCCCAGTTTGTTTAACTTCAACAAGGTCTTTCTTGCAACATGTGGACGAACGTTGTCATGCAAAAGAATTGGTCCCTTTCTATTGAGTATTGCAGCAGTTTTTTTGTAGTTCTTGGTGTATTTTGTCAACTTGCTGACAATACTTTTCCGCTGTAATTGTTTCGCATTGTTTTAGGAAGCTGTAATGGATTAAACTGTGTGCGGACCACCAAACAGTTACCATGACTTTTCTTGGAAAGGCTTTGGAGCCTCATTGAAATCCAACCACTGAGCTGAACGTCGCCCTTTGTCATATAGGATCCATTTTTCATGGCACGTTACAATTCGATCCAGAAACGATTCGCTTTGATTACGCAAAAGCAGAGAAGAACACACGTTAAAGCGACGATTTTTTTTATTTTCGTTTAATTCGTGCGGCACTCACTTGCCCAGCTTTTTCACTTTCCCCATTTTCTTCAGATGGCGAACAACTGTTGATTGGTGAACGTTGAGTTCTTGAGCGACTTACCGTGATTTTTTATGCAGGTCGACATTGATCAACTTCTTCAAATGGTCGTCGTCAACTTGTGATGGTGGACTACCGTGTTCTTCATCTTCAAGTCTCTCGTTGCCACTACGACACCTAGAAAACCAACGTTATACTGTTCGTAAATTAGTGGTATGTTGTCTAAATACATGGTTAATATTCCGAGCCGTTTCTGTCGCTTTTTGAAATTTTTTTGAAATCGTAGAATAAAATTATTCTCATTTCCTTCTTTTCTAATATTTCTAAAAGAAAATAAATACATCTTAAATTAACAACAATAATGTCGTACTTGGTATCAAAATATAGAGTAAAGTTTAAACTTTAAAGTAAATTTAAATATGAATCTATTTATTAATGATTTTCTAAATATTTCAAACAATGAATATTAAATAAATTAAAAACTACATTTCTTTTGCATCAAGCTAATATACATGTATATTTAATTAAAAAAATCATTTAAAAGATAATTATATCATAATTATTTTCTTTATATTAATTTATTATAGTTTATTTTGTCTTCAAAAACCGCTTCCGAAAAATTTCCGTTACGTCCGTCAGTTTAATTTAACAAATCTAAAAATATAATCTTTATTTTCTTAAAACAATTATCAATATTATGAAATATTATTTTTCAAACAAAAAAATGATATTAATTTGTTATTTAAAATATCCTGCAAAAATAATCAAAAAAACAATTATTAATTTGATTTTTTTTAGAAATCTTTCAAATCCGCCAATTTTCTGAACAGCTATTTTCAAAATTTCCCAGGTTTCTTTTGATTTGATTTAATAATTGATGCATTTATACTCATTAATTTTTTATGAAGATTGTAGTTTACATTATTTCAATTTATTATAAAAAAAGATAGAATGAATTATATTATTTGAGAAGGAATGATATTTTTCTATATATATATATATATATATATATATATATATATATATAGTTGATAACAAGCAACGCACACAGTATTTTATCATTAATATAAAAGCCTGATTCTGAAGCTGATTCTGTGACAAACGCAAATATTTAAACGATTATCTACAAATGTTTAACCTGTTTTTTTTGCAATTTCAACCCACTTACAATTAATAATTCAGCTTGATTCTGAAGCTGATTCTGTAACTATCGCACGATAACATATATTTTCGATTGTCTGTGTGAGGAATATTTGGTGTGTTGATGTTTTTGTGTATTGTTTGCATGTTTAAATGTTGTGTGTTGATTTGGGATTATACCTCTCCTAATCAGATGGATCATATCTCAGATGGATGCGTTCTCTTAAAATGGTGACTTCACATCACATGACTCCGAACATCAAAGGTCCAGAAACATTTGATAGATCTGAGCACAAATTAGAAGAATTCCTGATAAGTTTTAACAGAAATTCAAAAATTATGAGATTATTAGAAGAGAGGAAAATCCTACTATCGACTCCAGATGCGATTCTGAGATACGAGAAGGCCCCAGGGAGTACTTACGAAGAGAAAATGTGAGCGGCATTTTCAAAAGAAAAATCTATTTTGGATTTGATGAAAGATTTCAGAGCTAAGAGTAGGTTGCAGTGACCCGTCAATTGCGTATCTCTCTAATCAGATGGATTCTATTTGTTCTAATATTTTAATTCTTATAATCTGAAACTAATCTAATTATCAGTAACACAATTTCTACGTTACCGATTACCGACATTAACGGTTTGAAAAGCGTTTGTTTTCTAAATGATGACTGTTTGTGAGAATAATTTTTAGGATTCGAACTAAAAATTATTTTTATCATATATTTGGAAATTGAATAAGCAACTATAATCTATAATTAATGATAAACATAAATTCATAATTTATTTTGACTTTTTGAAATATAGAAGAAGTAAAATACTTTAAATTACTCATCATACATAACGGGTAATTTACTAGTTTCTAATAGTTTCCAAAAACGTTAACACGATTTTACCATTGTTCTTCTAGAAATTAAGTTGCACCATTCTTTAAATTTTCAAAATGGCGATATCTTACGACTCGCTTAAAATTTTGAAAAGAACTAAATCAACCATTTTTTGTCAAAGAAGGACGTTCGTTAACTTAAGCAGTATTTAATTCCATCGAATTTGCGTTTCAATTTTTCCATTTCAAATTAATTTCACAGTCTGATGTTACGTAAATTATAACAAAATATATAACGGTTATACAGAGTCAGTCAAAGTCCTTAAAACATTTTAAACTTGCCTAAATAGTAAAAACATAACATTTTCAACAAAAAGCTTTTATTTTTCCATTAACAAATTTATTAAAATTTAATATTTGTGTATTAATTTAATATTTTTGTTCAAATTTTTCTGGAACCATTTTGAAATGTTATATGTAAAATAAAGAGTAGAAATCTTTCTTTTGTATTCAAATTTTGAATCATGTGCCACTGTCAGGCGGAAATTACAATATATAGTTGGAAAAACATTACTTAATATCAAACAGTAATTAATAATTGCTTCACAGAAATTTTCTCAGGGAAGGATAATCACAGATCCGGTATCCCATGTGAAGAAAATGAAAGAAAAGATTTTATTGAAAGTTTTTTCCCTGTGGAGATAGGGGCTTGAATACAAGCATTAGATGACTGTGGAAAGCATTGAAATATTATTACAGTTTTATTCGAAGATTAATTTTAAATAACTTTTTGAAGTAATTTACTACGCTACCAGTAGTCATAAATTTATCAAATACTCTAAAATAATGATGAAAATAGTTTAATTCATTTTAAATGCCTTCACTAACCTTTTAATGTCTTTGAATCTATATTATGGTGATTTCCAAACTTTTTCTTGAATAATTCTACCGCTTCTGATGGTGAACTGGTATCCCGATAAAATAAACCCATAAAAAATCGTTGTTCTGTAGAATATCGGTTCATTTTCGCTGAATAAAGATGAAACTTGAGCACTGTCAAAACTAAAACACACTCTAAATAAACAATATGGATTCTAGGGATCAAAATTTAATTACAAATTGATCGATTTATTGTTTTAATCGATGAATTTAATTTAAATATCGATAAATCAAAATTTTTAAAACTTATAATTTATTGAATAACTTTGTTACTGTTCATTTTAGGGCATATGTTTACTTCAAAAAAGTTGTTTAAAATTGAATAATCTATAAAATGAGTCATTATTTAACTTGTTTTCCCAAAAATTTTTGAAAAACTTTGTTACGTAATTTGTTATACGATGCTAGATTTTTAAAATTTTTTATTGGTCGATATACAATACATAGACCCTAAACTTCAATTTAACATCAAAATTAGCGAAGGCATACCCTGTGGGACACCCTGGTTATGAACTTTAATGCATTTTTTATAATTAATTGAGTCTAGAAAATTCACTTAGTTTTTAAGAAAAATTAGGATTATTTTTTATAAATGGTTGTTTAATTTTCATATATTATGACCCTTTGTAAATCTTTTCGCTATTGAATTGCAAACTATTTTGTTCGAAGAACTCAATGATATGAAATAGAGAATTAAATCAGACGACAAAATGCCAAGAGAATGTAGACATTGTGCAACGACTTCTTATTCAAATTATTTGTCGTCATTGGCAGATCAGATCAGTGTGTTGAAGAATTATCTTTTTTGTATTTATAAGGGTTGCACGTTTTTCTTTTTAATCCTGCTTCAGGTCATTGAGTAGTTGATAATACATGCTCATACCGATTATAATATTCTATCCCACCAAACGCATAACAAAGTTATTTAAATTGGAATACATCCTTTTGAGTTGTCTAACAAGAGTTAAATCACGATTTCTTACGTTTGACATTAAGCCAAGAACTGACTTTTCATTCCTACATTTTTTATAATAAATTTATTTGATTTTATGACCCATAGAGAATTTGTTTTTAGGATGATCAAAACTTTGTAAAATATTTGAATCTTAATAAAAATGTCTCAATTCACATTTATAACTTAAATATTATGAACACACCAAATTAAATTAAACCATAAAAACATTTCATTAATATTCAAAACTGATTCGGGGGTTTCCATTTGCGATTTATAATCATTAAAGTTTATAAAAGAACCATTATCTCCAAATTAGACTTTGTATATACATATTTATTTTTCTTGTTTTATCCGTCGTCTATGAAAGAATGTAAAGAAATGCAAATATATTCATTGTTCTCATTGTCATATTAAACTGAATACTTAAATGAATATTATTCATAAACTTATAAACGTCTCAGTTTCATCTTTATCACAGACCAAAAGACATAATATAGAAAGCGTTTCATATGTTAAAGGTTTAATTCTATTGAAACCAGTCAGTATTTTCTTTCCAAATGTCATTGACATTGACGACATTACTTACGTCTATGAAGAAATAAATTAAGATATTCATTAATAAAGTATTAATTATTTTATTTGTACTGCTGTAAGAATAAAATTTGAGTATCCTTTTAATCGCGATAAATGTTTTCTTGTGTTATTCGGATAAAATCTTTTATTTACAACAAAGGAATGAAATTGGAACACGAAAAAGGTTTCTTTCATTCTATGTTGTTCTCCTTGAACTTCTGATGTCATAACATGCAAAAATTACCCTGTTAATATTAGATATCAGCAGCCATTATATATATAGATATACCTAAATAGAAAGTAAGTTAATAAAAAAATGGAAAAATACCTCAGAACGCATTGCCTTTAAAATTTAAGCACAAACCATTATAAATCATTTACACTATGTAAATTTAATTGTCAAAAATTTTAAAGTCTAACAAAATAATTATAATTCAGCTCTGTTCGTGTATACTTAAATGCCATCGTTTTGAGTAAATAATAAAAGCAATTAAAATCATTTACAATGTTAAACAATCTAGACAGTACCTAATTTTATTGTTTTGTATTTGTAATAGTAACGAATTATTACCTCTTTACTTCCACGAGAACGAAATTTTTTCATTAAATTATTTAACGAAATGCTTAATGACCCCATTTATTAGAACAATTAAACATAAATTTATACTATCATTTTTATACTTAAAGACATCAGTCTATTGGAACAGAGTTATACATATGTATACAAAATAAAGACATTCTTTTACATTCTTGTATCTAAATATTTTGAAAAATAAATTCTGGTTTATTTTTACATGATATTTAAAATTGTATTAACAAATATATTTTATAAAAGTTTTCATTCAACAAAGGCAAATACAAAATAAAATTCTTCATTATTTTTGATGATGAAAACTTACCAAGAGCAAATGTTTTGCTTTATATAAACGACCTTAGTCACAGGTTTACAGTTTCAAAAGATGTTAGAATGAAAATAAATTATCAATTATGATAATTAAAACTTTTTAAAGCTTCTAAATGAATTAGAAATTTTTTAAAATAATTTTTACTAATAAAAATGAAACGTGAAAATAGAAAGTTATGTTCAATTAATTATTTTAGAATGTAGTCAGCATCATCTTTGATTACTGCTTCCCATTTTCCAGATAGCTGATTTATTCAAATTTCAAAAAAATCTTTGTTTCTTTGACATCCTCTATTTGACATTGACTTAATAGTGATAAATATCTTCGAAAACCATTTCAGTATATGTGATCGAGTCTTCGCATGGAAGCTATCAAGTTTTACCAGCTTGACATTGCTGTTCATTTTCAATTACCTATTACTGTTTTTCTTTTGACCGGTCATTTTTTCCTGAAAAACATAGCTGATATCCATTCAATTCCCATGCTTTACCAAGCTTTCTGGGGCTTCAAACGGTTTGTAATTGATTGACATTGAAATCAGAGGTCAACCTTCGATTTGTCCCCGCGGATATATGTATCAGTAAACTTCGTGTCGTTCGCCATCATTACGATATTTATATGACTCCGGACCAACCAAGAACTTCTTACTCGTGTTGGATTTTTGACACTTTCAAATTCAGAAATTTCCAAATCATGATTCCCTCATTCCATTTGTTAACGCCAAATTTATTCTCCTCACGATTGCTTCTAGTTCGATAACATTAATGTTTGTGCATTCAGCCTTCAGTCGTAGCAAACAACCATCCTCTACAATGTTTCCTGCAATCTGCAGTTCGCATTTTATTGCAAATTTACTCTCATCAAACCATAGTTTGCTAGAATTCTCTCATTGCTCAGGATATACCAGACACTTTTCCTAGGATTATCATTTTTCACTCGTTCAATTTTACCTTTCAACATGTTTCAAATATCTTCAGATACTGATTCATGTAAACGATATTAATTGCATTTCAAAGATACATGTTGATACTATCAACCTTCCTGCGATTGGGTAATGACTGACTAACTGTCCAAATAACGCAAGCACAAACTTTTTCATTAAAAGACCACCAAACTGTTAAACTTAATATGTACAGACATCACTTGTCAATATACAGGGTGCGGCAGCTATTTGAGAACACGTAATATAGACACCATATCTTTTTGTGTGTTATAATTACATAATTTTATTTTTGCTGGTAGACATGGCAGAAGCTACTCTT
>MQRK01196679.1:346-11015 GCA_001938485.1 Girardia tigrina | reverse complement strand
CCATGGCAACAGTCGCGATCACCTTAGCAACGGCCGCGGTTACAATAGCAATGGTTGCGGTTACTATGGCAACGGTCACGATCACCTTAGCAACGGTCGCGGTTACCATAGCAACGGTCGCGATCTCCTTAGCAACAGTCGCGATCACCTTGGCAACGGTCGCGATCACCTTAGAAACGCCTCTGATTGGTTCCTTGGTTCCCTAGCAACGGTCGCGATTACATAAAAACACTTCTGATTGGTCCTTGATACGCTAGCAACGGTCACGATCACCATAGCAACGGTCGCGATCACCTTAGCAACGGTCACGATCACCTAAACATCGGTCACGATCACCTTAGCCTAGACAGCAACCGTTCCGGTTCACTTGGTGACGGTAACCATGGTGACGGTTACCATGGTAACGGTAACCAAGGGACGTTTTACATTAGCAACGGATACAGTGATCCAAGGCGGATGTAACCATGGTAACGGTTCCCGTGTCCATAGCAACCATCACCCCGTAACTAAGGACCGTAGAAAAAAGTGCTAATCGATCACTGCATAGTGCTCAGAGGTGCTAATCGATAGTGCACATTTGCCACACATTTATAATGTGCTAGCACAGTGCTTTTTAAGTTGCATATGTGTAAAATTGTAAAAATCAATACATAAGATTTTTTAAAAGTACAAGTGTCAAATATCATGTGTCTGATGCATAGTGTGATTCTCTATTTGAATATGCAATAAAATTTGCTCTATAATACTTGATTTTCTTTTGGATAAGCTTCCGCCTTTTCTTTTAGAAAATCTTGTAGATCAACCTATTCAGATTCTTAAAGAGATTCTTTCCAAAGGCATCCTTCAGGTCTTTTGCTTTTTTTCTTAATCTAATATTATTTTCAATATATTCTTTCATCCAACATTTTTGTTTGAAGGATATTATAGAATGGACTTTCTTCAATTCCTGAGTTATACAACTTATGTAATCTAAATGTATTTGTGAATGTCTGCATGCATGTGTCTTTTGTTATTGAATTGTGTAAATACGTCATTTGAATTGATGTCATGAATAAATGTATGTGTGTGTGTTACCATAGTTTCGGGCAAGGAAAATATGTGTGTGTTGTACCGAAATGTCTTTGTGACGTATTTTGTTGGAGTGGAGTGTGTTGTGTGTATGATCAATCACAATTTTTCAATTATCAGTGTCACAATTAACAATTTTTTAATTTTCAATGTAAAAAAATTATGCAATTATTTTTGGTTAAAAAAATGAATAATAAACTTCTTACTTCCATTTGGAGTTGTCTTGTAATTTCACACGATTCAAATAATTCTAGTGTTTTACCTGATAGAGATCAGTGTTTTAAATGGCTTTCAAGTCTTATGGAATTCGAAAATAATCCATTTGAAAAAGATACGATGGAAGACTTTTTCTTAAAAAATATTTTTAAGCTCGATCCTAAGCTTCTAAAATTGAGAGGAATATTGTTATTTGAACAATTTTTTCGATCAATTAATGTAAAAAAAGGAAATTTTCAAGAACGAAATCCCGAAACATATTTTGTTACTAACACAAATCTAATAGGTTTAGATTATTTTTGGAGATGTGCTATGCTTTGTGTCGACGATGAAGTCTTTAATAAAATTATATATATCTTAAAGCCCATTACGATAAATCTCAGTTTGAATTTAATCAAGGAAAGAAATTCCATCAATGACGAATTTATTCAACATTGTTTTTCAATAATAAGAACAGCATTCGATATGGCAAAATGCTGTTTATCGAAATGTCATCCTGTCTCAAAATTGGAGGATAATCTTTAAGAGACTTATTGCGAAGCTTCATTTGAGTTGGAAGAATCAATAAACAAATTGACAAACATCATACAACTCCTGTGTGAATTTGTTCGAGAATGTGATAATCGATTTGCAGTTGAGCGTGAAGGTCCAGCACTGTGCAGAGTGACATATGGAAACTTTCGGAGAATTACAATCATTTTTAATTACTGTTTCGGTCAAAATAACTCAGTGCGACACGTTGATTTTGATGTTCACTCAAATGAATTATTCCTGAACCTACGGAGAAAGATCGAGTCACATTGGCAAGAATTATTGCAAGTTGATTGATCACTAGAATTATCAAAAGAAAAATGTGACAGAATAAATATTTTTTTAATGAGATTAAAGTGTATATTTAATGACTGGCTGTTCAACAACAATGATGTGCCTAACGATTCGAATGAAAATTCAAATGATCCCGATATCACCGAGAGCCTCGACAATATCCCCCGTAAAATGGGAATCAATCAATCAAATAACAAAAGAGCCTCTGCTGAGATACAACACTGTTCTCACAAAAGTCAATATGTCAATTTAAATATTTAAATATATGTCAAAAGTCAATATACAATTTAAATACAAAAAATAATTTACAGTATTCAAATTTTTAAAATCAATGCTTTCTTCCTCTCCTTAAAAGCTATTTCACATGCAACTGTCTAAATTAATTTATCTTTATTCGAGCCACACATTCCTTCCAATATTTTAGCTTTCTTCGCATATCCATAACGAAAATTCAATCCGTTTTAAAATTGATTTTATTGATGATCATGAAAAGTCATTATGAGCAAATTGAAACGTATCCATGAACTAAATATCCACACTTATATATATATATATATATATATATATATATATATATAATTATTTTTATTATTATTATTTAAAAATTATTTAAAGAGCCTGACATTGTTGGGTTCTTGATCGAGATTAAGACTCATTAACACCAAAATTTTATTTCTAACACAATTAACAATTATTTAAACAATTTTTAGTTAACAATTTTTTAATAACAATTGTTTGTTGAGGAACTTTTCTTTGTTTTCTTTTTGTCCAAATTGTTACATAAAAATATGAAATTATAAATACTGATAAGTTATTTTAAAATTGAAATTTTTTATTTTTTATTGAAATTTATTTTGAAAATTTACATACCACTATTTTATGCAATTTAATTTAAATTAAAACCAACATAATTTATTGTAGTTGTTAGTTTTTAATAAGAATTGCACAATAACTTCGTTTCCCAAAAATATATTTACTAATTAAAACAAATACATAAAAAATGCGAGAATTAATGATGAAATATTTGGAACCACATTTAAATAATTTTATATAAATTAATATTTATTTGAATGATTATAATTTTGAATAATAATTTAATAATACTAATATTCTTTCTAACAGTGTCGTAACATATTTTATATTCGTATTTTATATTATATTATATAAGTACATTTTAATAGTTTAATTATATTTGATATTTGGAAGTTATTATGTCTTGAAAATATTGCGCGTTTTGTTTATCGTTATGACAGACATTCTCTTTGTAACACAGAAACCACAAACTTTAATCACATCAAGTAATACAAATAAATTCATAATTATCAAAATATCATCACTTATTTCGTTATTCTACTCCATCAAATACATAATCATCGATGTTAGAATTGATGGGCACTCTATGCAAATCCATATCCAAGTAAAAACCAATAAACAATGTCCCAAATAATAATTTATTTCTAAAATAAACAAACAAATATTTTTATTATAATTAACTTTTATAATCCGTTAATTATAAATTTTAATTTGAGGAACCATCTTTTTCTAAAACTTGTTAATGTCAAACCGGAAAGTTCTAAATTTAATTTATTCTTAATTTACTTATAAAATTTAATTTCTCATGATAAATTTTATTTTAACTAATTTAACTACTAATTAATTCTAATTTTAATTTAACTAAATTATTTTATTCTTCTATTCTCGTCAATGTTATGCAAATAATCTCATTTAGCATTTCCACTCTAACTCGCAAATTTTCTTCTGATGACTTACTCCCTTTCTTTAAAAATTTTGAGTTTCTCGACATTACGTATTATATGTTTCTTGTTACTATCCTCCAACCGATAACTCCTCTCATGTATCTTCTCCACCACTTTATAAGGTTCATCATATCTGTCATCTGATTTATTCCTGATCTCTTTCTTTACTCATACTTTGTCTCCAAGCTGAAATGCACGTTGCGTTATCGTTCCTTCAACTTCTCTCATCCCTTCTGTTGACGATCCCTCTCTACTATACCACTTTTGTCTGTCGATTTTCCTACCAAAAAGCATGTCTGTCGGGCTTTTTCCTATGGTTTTCTGTCTGGTTGCGTTCTACGCAAATTCCACCTCCGGCAGTATATCCGCCCAACCTGTTTCGCCCCTTTCTTTAGTACTCGTGTGGATGTATTCCCTTATGGTATGGAACTATCTCTCCACCATGCCATTTGTGTTATGATGGTATAGGCTCGAGAATATCAGTTGAATCCCAAATTTTTCCATCAATTCTTTTATCCGTTGAGATACGAAGTTTTTCCCACAGTCTGCATGAATCTCTTTGGGTGCTCTAAATTTTAAGATCCACTTCTTCAGAATCGTCTCCGCTACTGACTGTTCATCTTGTCTCTTTATCGCAGTTAATATTATATATTTGCTCTAATGGTCTATCATGGCCAATATATATTTTTCCTTACGTATCGTTTTCTTCCACGGTCCACAAATGTCAATGTACACTTTTTCAAATAGTTCCGAAGTGCTTATCTTAATCGTATCTTCCTTCGTTTTCGCTGTATATGTTTTTGTTTGCTGGCATTCTACACATTCGCTAACTACCTTTTTTACCATTTTATGTTCTTCCTCCATATCAACTTTATCTTTCAAATAATGGTACACTTTCTCCGCTCCTGCGTGTCACAATAGCCGGTGTGTCTGTATAATCAGCTCTGTTCTTTTCGGTTTTGATATCCATTCATTCTGTATCTCCCTGGCCTGACTCCTCGTTGTTACTGCTAGCAATCTTATTTTCAGTTTCCCCGTCTTTGGTTCTTCGTGTGCCATTTGGCACTGAATACATGTGTCACACTTGCTCCGTGACAACATATCAACATTTGCATGTAATTTCCCTTTTCGATACACCGTCTCTATATCCAAACTACTCAGATAATTTATCCAAGTCTGGAACTGGGGTGTCATAGGTTTTTCGTATTGACCATAAACATGATTGCTTTATGATCTGTCCTCAATTTAAACCGTTTCCCATACAGGTAGTGGTTGAAATGTTGACAAAAGTAGTACACGGCCAGTAATTCCTTGTTCGTGATACATTATCCTTTCTCGTGGTCTCCCATAGAATGTGATCCGTATGCAATGACTTGTTCTTTTCCGCTTTCTCCTACTTGTGACAATACTGCGCCAATACTTTCGAAACTGGCATCCGTATCCAAAATAAAAGGTTTCCCGAAGTCTGGGAATTTTAGGACTGGCGCCGAAACTAGTGCTTCTTTCAAATCATTGAAGTCTTGCTCACATTAGTCCGTCCATATCAGCTTGTCTTTTTTTGATCCACATAATCCTTCCAGTATCTTAGCTTTCTTTGAGTATTCTAGAATAAATCTCCTATAATAGTTACAGGTGCCCAAAAAACTCCTTATTCTCTTTATACAATTCGGTCTCTGGTAATCCGCTATGGCATTAATCTTATCCGGATCCGTCCGTATCCCATCTTTGTTTACCACGTGTCCCAGAAATTTTACTTCTTCTCTCAGGAACTTACATTTTGCAGGTTTTACTTTCAACTCCGCTGCTGCAATTTGTTTGAAAACTCTGTTTAGTACTTCATAATGTTCTTACTTCGTTCGCGTGGCTATCAGAATATCATCCAAGTAGACCGGCGTTCTTCTATTGATCGGTGCTAAGACTCTCATCATTAACTTTTGAAAGGTACCCGGCGCTACGGCTATTCCGAATGGCATTCTTTGGAAACAAAATCGTCCACTCTTTGTGGAAAAAGCTGTCTTCAGTTGCGATTCCTTCTCTAACTCTACTTGGTAGTAAGCGTTCCCCAGATCGATTGTGCTGAAGTATTGAGTTCCATGCAGTTTGTCCATAAGCTCTTCCATATTAGGCATCGGGAACGCTTGTCTTTCTGACACCTGGTTCAACTATCTGAAGTCCATACAAATTCTTATCGAATCCGTATCCTTCTTCCACACACATACGAGCGGTGTGTTCCATGGTGAATTGCACCGTCGAATAATTCCATTGTCTTCCAGATTCTTAATGGCCTCTTCCAGTTTTTTGTAAATGTTCTGGTTGTCTCCGGGGCTTTATATTTATCGGTTTGCAGGATGTTTTTATTTCGTGCATTATAAGGTTGCTTTTACCGATGTCCCACTCATTTGCCATAAATATCGTCTTAAATTTCATTATTAGTTCTTCTAATTCCCGTTTTCCATTCGTATCTACATATGTTTTTATCTCCTTCAATCTTTGTTCATCATTTATTATAACCCCAAATTTTGCTTCCAGTTCATATATCTGATGTACTCTCTGGAATTCTTCTTTCTCTGTATCTGATAGTCATCGCAGACCGATCCCAAAACTCCGTTGCAGCGGTATACATCCGATCATCTGCGGTCTTAGATTTTCTACTACTACAAAGTTTACTTTTTTAATAGGTTTACCTACCTTACATAAAACCATTACTTCTCCCACAACATTCATCAGTGGCCCGTTCGCTGCAGTTAGTTTCTGGGTTGTACTATACATTGTCGCTGTTTTAAAACTCCTAGCTCTTTCCACTGCTATCACATTCATTACCGCCCCTGTATCTAATAAACACTTCATCTCCACTACTATGCTTGGCCTCCCTTGGAGTTTGTTATAAGAAATTCTTTCCACCTCATCTTCTACTACCATAATCCACTCCGAGTATCCCCTTTTCTCCTCTTCTCCTGGACTTTTCATCCACCTTACTATTTTTTCTGCTAGTCTGTTATCTCTTGAGATATTATTTTCGCTCCCTCCGATTTTTATCGGTACCTCTTTATTATCACCAGACTCATTTGTCCCTATCGCTCCACTTTGCTTCCTCGCCATCTCTATTATTATCAATATTTGTTGAAAAATCAATACTTTTATCAATATTGTTTGTAAAAAAATCACTACTTTATAAATACTTTTATCATTCTCAACATGCCAATTATTTACATAATCCGGTTTAACTTTAACAAATTTTACTCCATCGCCAAGATCGGTTCCTCGACGACTTGGGGGTTTTCGTTTTTTCTCTCGTAGTCTCGGTCTCTCTCGTCCTGCGCTGCCAGTAGTTGACCTCTCTCGATCCCTCTGTAATAATCGTGCGACTCCTGAATCGATCTACCCTCTTCATCGTCTTCTTGAAGTATCGCCACTTGTCTTCCATTGGTCCTTCCGTTATTGTGTTCATTTGTAAATTGTCTCGATCTTCCACTCGTCTCCCACATTCTCGTACCCCTATTCGAGTTGGTCCACCGTCTCGATCAATCCTCGTCTCTTCATGTTCGTCCCACTCTTCGCACCTCCGTATATATCTCATTCCTCCTCTTCGAATAACATTCTTCTACGTAATGGCCTGTATTTTCACATTTCGAACATTTGATCCTGCACTTTCTCCGTATATGACATTTCCGGCCACAGCCAAAACACGTGATGTCTCATTGCTTCTGGCATTGTCTGCTGATATGGCCCACTTCTCGACAATTCGAGCAAGTTCATTGATCTCCGTTTGTTTGTTTTACCTGAAACGTCTTATCATCTGATCCCGAGTTTCGTTTCATCACATTAACGTATGACATTTTTAACGAATTAATTTTTTTCCTTTCCATTTTTACCTCATCCATCTTTTTTTATTATTTTCTGAATCTCTTCCTTTTCTTTTACATCTCGCAACGTTATCTCCTTCTGTTTCTCGTCGTCATTGTTGCAATGTAGCAGCAGACACTTTTCGATCTCCTCGAGTGTCCATTGGGACGACATAATTTCTTCGGCCATTTTCCTCGTCTTCATGAAAAATTCTGTTGAGCTCTCTGTCGTCCTTTTGAATTCAACCGCGTTGCGTAGAACCTACCTTTGCGTTTTATTTCTGAAATGCTTCCCGTAATCGGTTCTAGAAGCCCTTGCCTCCTGGTTTCGTGTTTTCATACACCGCGATCAGCTCTCGAGATAACAGAGTTGTCACCAGTGTCTCCTTCAAGTTATCTGGAACTCCTGCCGCTCTGAAATACCTATTACAACTAACAATACGGAACTCTAGATCGTTATCTTTCTTCAGATGCTCCGGAATTAATCTCGATATATGGTGGTCCGCGTTCGTGACAAAGGCCGCCATGTTAGAATTGATGGGCACTCTATCATCCGGAACATGCAAATCCATATCCAAGTAAAAACCAATAAACAATGTCCCAAAAAAAATTTATTTCTAAAATAAACAAACAAATTTTTTTATTATAATTAGTAGGGGAAAAATGTATGTTCTCCACCACCCCCCCCGGGGGGTCCTTAGTTACCGTGGTTTCCATGGCAACGGTCGCGATCACCATAGCAACGGTCGCGGTTACCATGGCAACGGTCGCGATCACCTTAGCAACGGTTCCAGTTCACTTGGAAACGCTTATGATTGGTTCCCGGTTCCTTAGCAACGGTTTCGGCTCCCCGGTTAACGGTAACCAAGGGACGTTTTTCATTAGCAACGGATACAGTGATCCAAGGCGGTTGTAACTATGGTAACGGTTCCCGTATCCATAGCAAACGTCACCCCGTAACTAAGGACCGTAGAAAAAAGTGCTAATCGATCACTGCACAGTTCTCAAAGGTGCTAAGGAATATTTTGAAAGGGCTAATCGATAGTGCACATTTTGCCACACATTTCTAATGTACTAGCACAGTGCTTTTTATGTTGCACATGTGTAAATTGTTGAAATCAATACATAAGATTTTTCAAAAGTATCAGTGTCATAAATCGATATCGTATGCTTGATGCACATTTTAATTTTCTCAATTTTGAGAAAAACATTTGTAATTGAAATTTATATAAACCATTTCTATTATCAATTTTAGCTTGAATAAGTTTAATAAAATTATTTATACATTGATATCTAATTTCTTTAATATTATCATCAACAGTATAATACTTAATATAATATTTTACATTTCGAATTCTGGGAGTTTTATATTTTATTTTAGGATTATTAGCTGGAATTTGTGAATTTATTCTGTGTAAATTATTTTGAATATGATAACCTAATTCTTCATAGGTAGAAAAAATTTTATTACAATCATTACACCTAAATCCTGAATTTTGAAAATTTGTTGCCATTTTTTAGTATTTTATTTTATCCAAATTTTTTTTATAAATTTTTGAAATTTGGGAAATTTTTGAAATTTGGGATTTTTAGGATTTTTGGATTGAAATTTTTATTATTAACCGATTATAATATTTTTTTATTATTTATTTCTTATTAAATTTTTTTTTAAATTTCTTTTAAATAAAAATTTTTTATTATTTTGATAGTAGTTATAAAAAAACTGTTATAAGCAAAACATTATTTTAATTTAAAAAATGAAAAATAAAATAATTTAGATGCCATCGAAGATGGCTTTTAATTTTTCTTATTTTTTTATTTCATTTTTTTTAATTAAAATATTGTTTGGCTTATAACAGTTTTTTTATATCTATTCATGACAATAAATTGATCCAGAGAGAATTGGCATGAAAGATTACCTTAATATCGATGAATGTTTCTTCATATTGCACAGACTTTAATGTTACAACTCCATTAAAATTAGGTGATCCTCAATATTCATTCTATTGTCACACAGAAGCACAAATTTGGAACTGAAATTTTATTATTTCTCTGTAAAGATTTCTATTGGATTCATATAACATTACACAGAGAAATTTGAGGAACAGAAATCACTTGCAAATGTCACAATTAAATCGATTATTGATGTTTAATAATGATCGACTCAAAATTTGCAGTTTCCGGAACATTAATTATTTATCGAATATTTCAAAAAAACTTTGGTGCTATTTTAGACTGTGTGCACAAATGGCAGATCAATGGATAGTCAAGAAGAGAAGAGGTTCTCAAATATCGGACATTACAGAATTTCATGAATTAAATTTTAAAAATAAAATGAAATGAGACTTGTCGAATAAGTTGAATAATTTTTGAAAAATGAGATTTGAATGCATTCTTATGAATTTTTAATTATTGTACAAAGGATATTTTGAAAATCGACATAATTCTAATAAAAAGTATCACTTACCTTTACTTCATCACATTTATTTGTTAATTCTTTTATCCTTTCGCTTATTTCTTGCTTGTCATTCTCACACTTTACTTTCGAATCACTAATCGATTTCTGCAACAATAAATTTATTTTCATTTTTTAAATATTTTCTTTTAAAACTGCTCATCTTTTAAAAAACAGTAAGAAATATGTTCTGCAAATCAAAGAAAAATGTAAATATTATTGACAAAAAGATTTTTATCTTTAGAGCTTAAACTATAAAATGTATTATGAGGTTATATAATTGAATAATTTTGAAGAATGAATGCAGAAACCGACATTGGTTTCGTTGGTTCCATGGTGTGACAAGTTTCTGGGCATTTCTAGTTTATTTTATAAACAAGGAATGACAAACAGTAGTGTAAAAATGGGCATTCTCCCTCACCCCCCCCCTGCTGGTAACCATAGCAACGATATGGGTTATCGTGGTTACCATGGCAACGGTTGGGAATACCATAGCAACGGTCGCG